>DWRA01000341.1:0-26773 GCA_018250295.1 Spathilepia clonius | reverse complement strand
GTTAAAGATACCTTTTAACACTCCCTCCAAAATCAGAACACAGTAGCGCTAAGCCTGCATATTATAAAGCAGTAACAGGTGTTATAGGCGAGTCATCGTAATTGAATCACGAAGACCACCTTTAAATTTATCGTCTTTAATGAAATTAAAATGATTTATTGTAATTATTCAATCTACAAACTCAAATTCACCTACTTATATTGTTTGACGATTCTTATTTCCTCTACCATTTACTTTCATAAATGATCAAAGGCCTTAATAAATTGATCAATGGTCATCCCCAAATTAAAAGACGACCCTAAACAATGCGAATCTTTACACCTACCGCCGAATTAAACCGCCTATCTCCAGAAGTATTCATCTATTATGCGTCCCAAAGAGGCTTTTGTACGGCGGTCTGGACAGGACAATATGAAATTATTATCTACGCTCAGGATCGGGTTACACACACGTGCAACGCTCGCGCACCCCGACATGTGTGAGGGAAGTTGGAAGGATTTTTAGTTTTTTATGGTTTTGAAAAAGTTAACTTTAAAGGTTTTTTGTTATTTGGAAATTATTGAATGCGAGGTGCATATTTTGTAACATGTATAATGAATTTGTTAGTTCATTTGAATAAGAAGACACGAATATGCACGCAAAAGTTCCTTTTCATAAAGTTTAGGCTAAAAATCTTGATCAAAGGAAAAAATAATTTGACGAATTAGTCACAAGTAAAGCGTATAATTCATCCAAAAAAGAAACATTAGCGCTAACCGGAGTGTTTAACATAAATGAAGCAGTGAGCGAGATTAATGAAACCACTTAGCGGCTGCAGGACCGCGGTCGAGCTTGAAATGAGCCTCCGGTGGTCCGCGATGTGAGATAGCTATGACTGAGTATGACTCGAAAAGTCCCTTGCGGAACTTAACAGAAAATATTGGCAATATATTTTGGATCGCCATACGTAATCTTAATGTGGAAACAGCCACAGATGTTTTCTAAATTATCTTTAAATCCTATACAGAAACTCAATTATAGTAACAACAATAACAAATATGCAATTTATTGTAATGGGTGACGAAAAAGCAATTAATAAATTCAATCGATATTCATCGTTCATGTAATAAATATCGAGATGTAGCGCTTAGGCAAAAGACCAACTCGATCTGAGGTTATCAGCGTTCTCGATCAGCATAAATATTAAGAGGGGCGTGAGCATGTCATGTAGCTCGCCCGATGAATATGTAACAATGGTTTTGTTTTTACGTTTTTAATTACGGCAACGGCGGCTCGGCTTAGTTCCCAAAGTGTTACGGCGAGCACATGTTACCAATTACGCTGTGAACGATAGGAACCGAGTATTCGATTCGCCGATCGTGATAGTGCGACAAACGTATGGTGTACGTCGGCGTCGGCTCGCGCACTGCCGAGCTATAAATCTAAAAGCCAGGCGGAGAGGACGCGCGTAGCCCTTTATTATAGCCAGACATGATTGGCCTCGGGCGCTTACCGAACAAAACGAACGCGCTTAGTAACGAGCGCGACTCGTATCTCTGTGACTTTCGAAGTGGGCAAGTTTTTGCCTTTTTGGGACGCTTTGAGTAATAGGAGGTTCAAGGTTGGAGCGCATGCTGAACGCCAAAATAATCGTGACCCATGAAAATATTTGTCATAACGTCGCGAAATCGACTCCTAAAAGGACTTACGAGCATAAACAATCAAAGCGATACGAACAGAATACAGATTGGCTGGGAAATACGCGTCACCGTACAACTATTGTCACAGATTTTAGTTGCAAATTCAGCGCCACGTTTTGGGAATACCATATCTATTATTGGATCTAGTAAAACTGGTAAAAAATTGAATTCGTTTTCAACACAGGTATGATAACATTACAAAAGTTAAGATGTTATAAAATGTCTTACTCCTAAATAAAGATGTAAGGTTATCAAGCACAATCTAGTCGATAATAAGCAAATACCCTCGTCAATCACAACAGCAGTGCGATGGAGCGAGCCGACAAGAGCAAAATGTAAATCGAACATGACATCCGGGTGCGAGTTCAAGCGAGCATCGGTCTGCAAATTCAAAATGGAAACATTTACGAATGCCACCTAATCTCATATCGAATCAATGAGATTGTTCGGGCGCTGAGGTCAGGTCACAGTGGTAAACGGCGCAACAAGTCAGAATGCGCCATAGAATTGGTAAGAATTCTAACCAGTTTTCATTCCACGATGAATTGGACTAAACATTAGCATAATAAATGTCTTACCACGTAGTGACTCACACGTTGCGAACTCAATTGTAGTGAAAATGAACTAAAAAAAAATTATTGTTGCTACTTTTGGATCTGTTGCTTAAAAAACTTTTTGAAAGAATTCAATTCACATCCCACATCGAAATCATCAAAGATCATAATCAAAATGTTGCGTTGTTACGTAAAAAAAACTTTCAGGATCATTGAACAAACGTTAATCTACAATTGGAATTGAAACATAGCACGCCTCAAGCATAATACATAAAGCGGTCCCCAGTCGCACGACGCGCCGATCTCTGCTCCAGATCTTTGGTCGTGGTCGCGCCGCTCAAGCATTATATGCAAATAGTGAAGCCCTTCGCTAAAGATCCAAGTTGGAAACGCTAGCGATACTCCGTAAGGGCATCGAGTGGTTCGACGCGAAATTGCCGCGAACCGAAGAAATGGCCGGTCAAAATTACGAAAGAACCCGACCGCACCAAAAACGGACCCGATCTTAACTTTACGTTCATTATTCGTGCAATCTTTGGTATTCACGATGGTCTTCGCCAAAGTATTCGTTTCTTCACCTTTCAAGTAAAGCAAAAAGTCACCCGTGTTGAATTTATGTTGCCGACTTGCGCCAAAACCCAAAAAGTCCTAAGAAATAAATAACGATTGTGCAACACATGTCAACCTATTATATGCGCGAAGCGTGCTCGGGACGTTAAACTGATGAAAATAAACGCCTCATGAATTCATCCGCATCTCGCTTATTGGGCAATCCTTTTAGGAATGTGAGAAGGTAAAGAGAAAATCACAATTTTATGATAGAACAAAATTGTAAAATAAATATAAATAAAGTGACTATGAGTTTTACGCATCGTAAATCTAAGGATATTGAATTATGGATTTACGCACGAACGAACAAAATATAATGTAGCTTACTTTTATAACTATTAATTAGTTTTGAAATTTTCTTAACCAAATACAACATATTAAATGCTAGACGTATAATGCGATTAAAATTTGGAAATAAGCATAAAAATTTGGTTACATTCGTAGCTTTATTTATAATTTTTAGACTTAACGGTTATATGTTTATTAAATGTTTTATTTCGTACATGAAGTCATGGTCATCATTGGCAGATACTCTGTCCAAATTGAAACGATTTCGCAGCCGAGTTGGGTTTGTGGGAAAGAGCCTGGGAGCCCCTGAGGCCGACATTCCCTTTGCGATTGGCCCCAGCGCCTCGGGCTACCAGCGACCTGACGTAACCACCGGTTCAACGTTAGAGTAGGCATGTCCTTTTAGAGTTGTATTATTTTAACTGAAACATAGTTCTAGTGGACTGACCAGTGGAAGTATCTTGTATATACGACACGTAATACATTAACAGGAATCAAAGCTCAAATTAATACATTACTTAAAATACATTTTTATGAGAAGTTGCAAAAGAGTATAGTAGTAGTAACGACTATGTAGTCGACCAAGTAGTAAGTAGCACTGCCCTTATATACATCAAATATGATTAGAGTTCTATTGGAGATCCGACACAGGTGTTCGATCATCCTCCTAAGGACTAAAAGTAGTACGTATGCAACCCTAGCCACGGCGGGATTAACCATTTTTTAAATTTAAAATATAAGTAACTTGAAAGCTTTTCCAGTATGTTACTATAAAACCCACTGCCTCCATAACTAAAAAAGAATTATGACTGCAGAAGCTCGTAGAGATGCATAATATCGGATGGAGGTCGCACCACGTTAGTCTAATGATGAGATCGAATCCGAGCCGCACGAATCGCTCCCTTTACTTTATATGTCAATTGAAATTGGACTCCTCTACACTTCAGTAGCTCGAATAATCGGATGATTGCTTTGTTGGCCTGATATTGCTACTCGATGGTTTGATGATTACATCAACATGATTCTAAATCATTATAATTCGTAAATACTTCATCTATGAAATTGTTACGTTCTTTGACCAAACGAGATTAGCACTATGAAAGCCATTTTTGCAATTAGATTAACTAGAATCGAATTATTATTCAATTAAATGAAATTGGTACAAAAATAGTCCTACAGGAACAATTAGATTACATTAGAACATAGTACTATTAGTAGTAAATTTTATACTTGCGGAACGGTCAGGTGCGGGTATCTGTTTAAATAATATTTTCACAGCACTATCACCAAATGTAAGTGTTGTTGCACAATATGTTCTTATAATAGAAAAGAAACTTATTTTTTTCACTTAACAAATTTTTTACAAAGCCTTAATCCGATGAGATACCTATATCTCCTCATAATCGGTATATGGTTAGACATCATGATATCCGCTGAATTAAGTCCTCACGTAACAGTCAAAGCAAAAATTAGGTATAAACTGACATGCGATCGCTGAGCTACAATTGGTGAGGCGTGCCAAGTCACTTTTCACTTTGATTTGCGTACACAACAGTAAAGTAACGGGCACTTACGTGGAGATCGTTAATCATAGGATCGTACTTGGAAGCTTAAACGCAGGCTTTCTAGAAAGCAAGTACTGGACTCGAGACTGCTAATTAATTTGGCTGTACTTTTAAACACTTGCGACAATTCTTTTTTTATTGTTTCATGCAGTATTATCGATTGTGACTACACCATTGTCATCTTCATTAAAATCAACAACCTATTACTGTCTAATTGCTGGGCACGGTTCTTCCCTTATAAAGAAGGATTTAGTCCATAGTCCATCATGCCGATTGGGACCGGATTGCAACAAAATGGATTTTCTAAAATTTCTTGAAATCACTCTCAGAAAAGTGTCTTAACTATATTCTACTTTGCGGTGTAAAGCAAGTGCTAATTAATCTCTAATACGCTTTAACATCGAAAAAACAGTCCACGCTTGGGATTTAAAATACACCCACCTTCAAGCGCCAAAATGCAAATCATTAGATTACCGCTGTTTTTTAAACGAACAAAAAAACAATAATTTCTTATTGACTTATTTAAATATGTTTCACGAACAGGAAATTTAGTTCATTTACACTTCAGAAAAAGGTCAGTAAGACTTCATCGTCACATCTTTTAATTTAATTACTAAAGCCAACAGGTGTGAGCGGTTTCTGATGTTACTTACGAGTACTAATCTATAAGATTTAATCCACATCCGTTGCAATAAAATCTTTCAATTACTCTTTTTTCAATACCTATTTATTCATATTAACAGTCTATTTACTAAAGGCCACATCTAAAAATAAAATTACAAGCACACCAACATTAGTATCATTAGTACAATTTCTGTGAATAATCTTTGTGTGTACTGAAATTATAGATTGGATACCATTAAATACACTTTTAATGGTATAATCCTTTGTAGTTCTAATCTCTGTGATACCACCGCCTCCCCTATTTCTGCCCTTAAGCAGCAGTTTCGCTGCTGTATTATATACTAAAGGGATAATAAAGCAAAAACAATCGAAGCATGTTAATTTAGCCTTCTGGAGCAGCAACACATTTGTGACCAACCTCCGATAGTCTATCTGCGGGTGGAAGTGACTGTTAACTATCAAGTGGATTGAAAGTTCATTGACTACATGCTTTTTATAACCAATCTAAACCTAAATCATCACGCAAATAACAGATTTTTAATGAACAATACATAATAACTTACCTTTAGGCGATGGCGGCAAATGAGTTTTTTACCGATTACCAACATCCTTATCAATTTAAATTTGATACGAGATTGTCTAGATAGCAATAAGTAAATCTATATTAGCCAAATGGATTCTGAATCCAATCAGACTCAAAATAAATGACGTATATCGGTAAATCGGCAAAAAAATCTTGATGGTTCCTTGATACATACAAATTTGCAAATTTCATACCTTACGCCATCACCTTTAAATAATTGTACATCAAGCTTGCTAGTTTCACTTCTATTAATAAAATTGATTTTTAAAACGTTCAGAAAGCATCTAGGCTGGGATTTTACGATCCTCTAAAACATGGTTTTATGGTCGTGAAATACAACACCAGAGATGAGAATAGTGATGGGATACACAGGAATGTATAGACAATAGTTCTGGGAAGATAAATGCTCTGTGTTTTTTTAATATCGAACAAAAAATCATTTACGTTCTATACGGTAAATGATGAAATCAGATTAACCAATTCTAATTGTTCTGGGTCTGGATGTTTATATACTCGCTTTTGTGGATCACTTCAACCACACAACGCCCTTATCACTGCTGTAATAAAAGTGTGAATTATAATTAGAATCTCAAAGCAAAATATCACGAATGGTTCACCTACCTTTCTTCTATACCCTCGTAATAAATTGTATTGTTATAAACTATCTGCTTGTAACTTGTCCCTTTCCCTTAAACACACGCGAGAGGCAAAGTAACGATGCACGCGCCTAAGTCGTGGGCGGTTCACATGTGAGATGCTATCTGCGATAATGGTTCATTATGACGCGCTTCACCGTTTTGGATCACGGCCCAGTGATCCAGCTTGACAGGTACTTTCGAAACCATACCTTTGTGCCCACGTGGTGCGTGTAAATCGATTTTTATTTGACAATATTTTGCATGATCGAATCTGCTCTTTGAAACAAAAGCATTCACCATTTGTATTTCTCTATTATTAATTTATATTATCTTTTACTTAATAAGAGAGGTAGTACACTCTACTGGGTTTTGACCATGTAATATTCGACTATTTCTACTAACGTCTATTTGCGTGTTCCTCATCTTCTCCAATTCTGAAAAAAGTATACCTCACCATAAAGCGCTCTCTCAGATGCTAAGAACGACGGTTCAAGCTTATTTGTAAGAACGTGTTCATCGGTTTTTATTTTTGCTTGTTCTCCTCTAACAAGGTCTCGTCCTGCACTCCGACACGAACAAATCATATCGTCAAACTAGTTATGGTCACTGATGTAACGAATAGGTATGCAAATTGTGTGCGCGGGCGCAGGCGGGTCAACGACCCATGTTCGCGACATTAGGGTTGTTCCACCATCATCGTCCACCTGCGTCGTTTTGGAATATGTTCTTACAATTCTAAAAGGTGCGTTAATATTTAATTTTGGTAATTTCACTCCTTCTTTTTATTTCTTTAGTTTGTTCATTATTTCATCATTGTGTAGTAAGTACATTTTATACACATTCACTTGTAAGATAATGTTTAAAATAGATTTTAAGTTAAAACTCAGAATAAAATCTTAATTATCAGAATTATCCTCAATAGCAACATTTACATTTGTTTTAAAGCATCTTTATTCCTCAACATTTTTTGTAACATCATAAATATTTACAGTCACTGTCCAGTTCGTCCCAGCCCTACCATCATCACCACTATTGGTCCGCGGTCCCATTGGCACGGAATCGATTTGTGCCGCGCTCGCCAGATAAGGTCAATACCGATCGCCTTTGATCTGCTACCGATGCTCATTTATTATACAATGTAGCGTTAATCACAACGCCTTGACAAATGATATGCGGGGATTCCTCGATTTGTCGTTAGGTCCTAACGTTGAAAAGATGATAATTAAGTCAATTTAATTTTAAATTGTTTAGTCAAATTTTATGTATCCTAAGTTAGACGAAGGCGACTTAAGAAGACAGATTCGATACAAAATGTATTAATTTGAATACGATAAACCACAGTATGGTATTAATAGAAATTTTCCTAATAACTTACTACCGAAAAAGGTTGTTTCATATGAATCACGTATTAAAAGTAAAAAGTACTTGAATCGACTTGCCTGTTATATTCTATTCGTTCTGTACTCTATTACCGACATTAACATCTCATAATATTTCACTTTCAAAGCTTTAAATGGGTTGCATTGCCATATCATCTTTATTTACTATATGTCCTCCAATAATTGGTATGCTTCGATCAGATAGAAATTCTCTGGACAAGATCCATCTAACAATTGTATCTACGTGTTTTGAATTAAACAGGCGCTAAGCTACCGACATGCAACGGCTTACTATCTCTGCCCGGTGTCTATTTCTAACCCACTTTTCTGATTATAATAAACATACAATGAATTGTAAGTAATGTTCAATTTTTTCCTTGACAACTTTAACGAAAAATTTTTAATAGTAATAGTTTTTACACTTATACTGTGACCTCTGTAATGATCAGATTGAATTTGTGATCGTTTTTCTCTTATGATGTATTGCTTATTATTAACGTGTAAACTGTTTTTATACAATTATACGTAAGAAATGCAGCTCCCTGATGCACCGTGTCAGGGAAAGTTCCAATAGCATCCTGAACATGATTAATAGAAGAGTAGACTCTAAAATTATAAATAGGTGCATTGTAGTACATATGAATTTTTGTAAACAGTAAATTTGTAACAAATATGAGTCTTAGTAACTTGAAATAAATGACTATTATTATTATCATCATTATTATTATTAATACAAGATACTTTTCCTCGCTTTTATCAGTTGTCTAGACTTGTTTTTGAACTTAAACAACTCTTATCATCACCTATGAGTAATGAATGTTAAACATACTTACTCGTACCTTCACAACCTTTGATAAATTAATACTTATATGCATTACAAGCGATTCGTGATGTAACATCGCATTAATTATATTGTATAATAACTTATTTTGTTCGTTAATATGAATGTCTACTTTAACATATGCATGTTGATTGTAGATCAATTTAATATGTATTTTAATAGCATCACGATGTAACACGATAGATGCATACCTATTCAACTGGTTTTATACAGAGAAAGCAGTTTGAGCATTATTAAATGAACATCTAATATAATTAAAGTTAAACATAATTAATCATCAACATGGCATTCATATCCGGAACAATATTAAACGTATTGTTCAAGACAATATTTCCAGTTTAATGACAACCCACAAACATAGCCCCACCATGATATAATTAGTCTAATACGAGCTTAATTAGTCGGTATCCACACAAATTAAGAGTTATGAAATGATCAAATCGTAAAATCCGAAGCCCTGAAGCACTCCAATAAAATCCATCGCTTCATTTATCCGCCGGGGGACCAATTTGTGAGTCAAACGAGTTTTGTTAGCAATAAAATCTGTTAATGGATCAACATTAATAAAAGCGGCAAACAAAAAGCTCCTGGCATATCCCGAGTTTATTGCTGCGATATTTTTGTATATACACGTAACATTACTTGTAGTGGCAACCTAGTGGTTGAAAATCGGGGAGACGGAGGTTCAAAGCCTAATCATGCACCTCTGATTTGTCCAAGTTATGTGTGTAATAGAAATCGATTATCATTATATATAACGGTAAACGCAAACACCGAGAACACCTGAGAGTTTTACAAAATAAAAATAGTTCTCAATGGTGCGCGAAGTCTAAGAAATCGCAATTGGTCAGTGCGGTGGATTACGGCCCCTTTCACTCTAACTAGAGAACCAGGAGTGGTACAGTAATGGGTTAGAAACGACCCTCAGTATTAACCATACTTAAATGACTATGTTATTTAAGTTCAACATCAAGAACTACAAGTAGTGATCCAAAAACTACGTTTACTTCCATTTTCAAAATCTATGCGGGATGTGAAATCTTCGATAAAAAGTCAAATTCATTGTGGGCACTATGATAATCAAATCTTATATTAGCTGTGCTCAAAAGATTCGAAAGTTTCAAATGGAATGGTCCGCCGTAGTGTTTTAGAGTTGTTTATTGTTCCCCAAGAATTTTGATCCCGGAAATAAGAATTCCGATACATTAAAAAGTAGTTGTAAATAAGATTTAGCCGTCTCATTCCTATGCTAAACTAATGTAAAAATCCGTTAGATCGACGCTTTGTCGGTTAAACGATTGTTATCTTCATTCAAGTACCATAATTTCCAAAAGTGTTCGTAACAATCACAGTGAGAATAAATATTATGTAAATATGTTAATTTGGTTAAATTCATGAAAAACATTTGAACGATTGTCTGTTTATTGTTAACATACTATAGGTATAGGATATTTAAATTTAACTACAGTAAGACACGACTCTTGAATCTAAAAGTGATGAAATAGTTGAAATTGAAAGAGATGAAGTAAAGCTCTGGTAAAATAAAGTGAAATTAATAATTATTGATATTATTTTGTAAAACGGCAAAACCTATGAACGGATAAAAATAGTCCCATTTGTAAATTCTATGTTTATCAATTCATAACCTAGGTATATAAATGGTAGTAGAGGCATATGCAAATTGAGCTATTAATCGGTTTCCAGTGTCGATTAAAGTTGTTTACTACTTTGTGGAAATAAGACTAAGTATGACTGCAGATTTGATTAAAAATATGCATAAATATTAGCATATATATGCAATTGATTCGCTTAGCGGAGCGCCTTTATATACGCTTTTGATAACTTCAGTGATAACCACAGCCATTAAGCTTAATTGATAGAAAATAAAGCAAACAAACCAGACCATATGAGAAATGAGGTGAATTACACTAATATAGCTACAAATAAGAAAATTAAATTACAAGATCTAAAGAATCGAAAATTTAAGACGTCCGAAACAATAAATCACAAACTTAACATTAAGTTTAGGGTACATTTTATTAACGAAATAAATTTATCAGTCAGGTGAACTGTAAATAAATCGTAAATACGTAATAGAGCGCTTTAGGTAGCAGTCGTCGTATATTGATTCAATAAATCAGTAACGGTGAATGAAACGTTAAATGAAACTATTTTATTAAGCTCTACTTTAATGTGAAGATACGTAATATATAAGAACTTGTTTGTATTTGAAATAACGGTATGATTATAGCACTTAAGCGGTAACAGAATGATAATTGCGAATCGAGTAGGTATCAAGTACAATATCACTAACTAATCAATTGTGATCGTGATTAAAAACATAACTTAGATAAATACAGACATGTACACTTCTGTTTATAAAGCAAACATTAATACTATATGAATTCAAACCATAATATTGTGTTGCTCTTGACCAAACTCGACGTCAGAGTCATCTGTCGAGAAGATCAGATCAATGGACTTAGATGAACTTGACTAAAAACCATGAAGATTATTTTTTTAAATAAACATTCGTTGGAATCGATTCGAGACTTCATCACCGAGTGTTTACTTAGTAACAGTCCGCTTTGAATAAATCGATTTCAAATGGAACGTCAAACATCAAACGAAAATAACTTTTCTGTGTTATTGTTAAAGCTCCAATTCGGTCGATCCTCGATGATTTGATTCATCAAACTATTTGCTGAAGCAAATCAGATTCTACCGGTTTTTGGAATTCGGTGCAGTTTTCTTTGTATAAAAACGTTTTCCTTTGACATCCGCTAAGTTGCGTCAACTGTGAAGTTAATTCTAGAGCATCAAGCAGCATATATAAAAAATCTAACTGCCCTGATGACACGATGCCACCTTCTCAGGCAAGTCGTGACACTCTTCATATCATGTCATGAGAAAGTGTATTTAACTAAAGATGTACTGTGTAACTGAATTAGTTACAAAGTATTTTCTCGCCTTTTACTGCAGTCAAAATATTATACACATTATATAGATATTTTGACAATTTTAACTGTAGTAAAATCTAATAGTTAAATTCATTTTTTTTAAGAGACAATTGTTTTTCTGAAGAAAAACTATTTCAAATCTCAATAAACAATTATCCAAAAGCATTTAGGGTATTGCGTGGAGCCGTTGACCCTGTCCATCGATCAAGGCTGGGCGTGTCATGCCGCTCAGCGTATGTAAAGGCATTACCAGTAATAACAGGTTGAAAGAGCAGTCGGATCCCGAACAATATGTTACGATGTTTATGAGGGGTCAGCGTACAGCTTTACAATTGGCGTTTTTAATGATGAAACAAAAATTGCGCCCGACACACTCATTGTAATTATTACCATAATTATGGGATAGACGAAATCTGATAGCTAAATCATGAATGACTCAAATTCAATCTATATTTCAATATCGTAATAGCTCGAATGATGAGTGAAGATGTAATCTATTCTAGAAACTGGAGGTTAATTTAGTCAGTCTCTATTATTAGGGACAACAAACCGTAATTAGGATTATTAAGTGGCTCCGACGCATTCTGATGCTTCTATTTAACGGCCCCCACGTTAAGTACTACTAAATGTCACGCCATATATCCGTTAGACCCTTCGTCACTTACAATATTTTACTTTACTGCGTTCTTAATTATTTTTAGGATGTTAATGACTTCACTTTTCACAGTTGCGTTAATTTCTTCTCACTAGGTTACATGTGTACTCTTCATAATATTTCGGTTTCACACGACAATTTTGGTAATGTTTACAAGATTTTGTATCAAATATCCTTTAAAATATTTTGTTCAATGTAAAAACAGGTATTTAAATGTTGAGTATGTGTTATTTCCATTAAGTACAGGCGAGACCAGACCATCAAAGTCAGACGAAATCGGAGCGCGTAGGATATATAGACTGCAAAATATATGCGTTTCCCATAAAGAATTAAGTTTATTGGGGCTATGCAAATAAGTGCGGCCACAGACAGTTTGAAGGTTTTAAAGACTGTTTTTTAACCACAATGTTGTTTACACGCCAATAAATTACTTTCTTCGTTGTCTGATGCCATTGTCCATGTTAAGCCCTCTACAAATCTAACGTCGGCTAGCTAATTGGAAATTATAGCAGTTAAACTAAACTGATTGGTATTGTAAGTTATTACAACCGATCGCTTCGTTAAATCACTCAGAGTAATCACCGACAACGACTAAAAGCGAACGCAATGCGTGCCCGCAGAATTTTAATTGAATCTTTAATCTTTAGTAGCTAACGACCCGGATGATGATTGTTTTAGCGTTTTTATATCAATAAAATCAGTGGCGAAATATATAGTGTATTTTAGTTCGTTTTAAATGAGCAAGAACCTTTTAATAGTCTGACTTAAATATGACGTGTTAGTGATCACTATATATCATAGTTATTTGATGAACGAGATAGGCATCTCAAAGATAAGTTAATTATTTAAGAAGCAGACTAAGAGCGTTTTAGTAAGTCTACGATATCACTCACGGCTGTAGTGGTGGATGTAGTTTAAAAACTTTCAAAGTTAAAAAAAAAAACATGAGAATGAGAGAATAGTTCTAGGATTTTTTAAAATATAAAGATATCCAAAATATTATAATCAAAATGAAATGGATGCCAAGAATATTGTCGTCTAAAATTTTCTCAGATCGTGCGTAAATAAATGGTGGGACTGTGCAAACAGTGTAAGGCCTTTAGTCATGCTCGGAGAGCCGTAATCCAAATTTTAAATGAGTTTGTTTTTTGTCGCGGGCCAGATACGCTCCCGGGAATCCGTATCGGTCACGTAAGCCGACTCTAACCGGCTACGGACAGTGGGTAATAGCTTTTATAATCATACTTCTCAATATCGGATAGGCTTTTTTAGGCGAGAGAAATAGCATTTGGACTTTCGACTCGATACTGAGTAGAAGTTCAAAGCGGCGGTACTGGTCAGAGAAAAGAGTTTAATGAGAATCAATTTGGATTTTAAATTTAATACAACATAATTTTGCAAAACTATTAACTCTATAAAAATTAAAAATGAGACCTTTAAGCTTTATGAAAGCTCTTTAGACATAAACGGCAGATATTAATCAAATTCTACGCTTACATTTAGTTCAGTTAAATTTAAACATTGTAGAACTATGGTGCAACCAATTAAATTTTGCGCTTTAATTAAGTATAATGAGATAATTTATTAAATTGATAGACGTAAATAATAAATAACTATATAAGTAGTATAAAATAAAACACTAAAATCCTTACTACAAATCAAATACTTCTAATGTCTGCCCAAAACCGCTTACATCTTCTGTTAAAGATATAGTTAAAATTTTATTCGCGATATTTAATGAGATAAAGATCTTTGACAACGACGCACAAAATTAACGCAGTAAGTATGCTTAAATTCACCAAGTTTCAGTGTGATCAAAATCTACAAATTGAGTTCTGGTGAAGTGCAATGTACTGTACGATACGATAATAGGTAATTATGCAACTATCAGCGAGTGACATATCTTTCAAAATCGAAAGTGTAACGCGTGCGACCCTACGAATCACGTTGCAAATCTTACACACCATTGTTCTAGCAAGTTCTTATGCGGTTGTGCGTATTGCGTGATGCACGCGCAGGGAAAGTAGGCAAACAAGCACCTAGTCATTAGGAAGCATGGTAAAGCGAACAATACATCTCTTGTTGCGGATTGATGGACCCTCACAAGACAGTCTTTGCATGGGCCAAGTTTTTGTCCAACAGTATTCAAATTTTAATTAATGGCTGTCTGAATGCAGACGAAATTAAACAATGTAGTTTTGAATGAGTTGATAGCAAAGAAGATTCGTGGATAGTTTCTATTAAATACAATTAAACTTTGTTCTATTGTTATGTGTGCGAAATACGTATTAAGTAATATAATCAGGTTGTCTTCAAAAACTATTTATCTACAATCTGGTTATCGCTAAAAACTTCTAATTATACGTTTTCATTATACTTATACAATGATATTAATGTTTCTTTTAAACGCTTTAGAAATTAATACAAACAAAAGACGGCCTAAGAATATAGATACAACTGCAGGATAAGATATAAAATAAAACGTGAATAGAATTATCGTAGAAAGTATATTACAACCGAGGTCGTAGTCGTTTGAAGTTCTTAACCGATTACAGAACAAGAACATGATACGGGCAGACCAGTAAATGTACAATATTAACGAGCACACGAGTATATTCGTCATATGCGGTATAACGCTGAGTCGTGAGATTCCGCTGCTATTATTTCATTAGAGGAATATAATTGATAGTTAACATTTAGTGATGTTGTAACCGCATTTAGATTGATAGCTCGTGTAATGCGTCAAACTTTTCGAATAGCTGACCGTTTGGTGGGTGGCAGACATGTTGCGTTGCACGTCACTACGGCCCCACTTCACCAATATCGTCTTGTTCTGAATGAGTGATTAAGTGTATCGATTTATCATTTCGTAACAATAACGTGTTGCTATTGTTGAATGTTTGTGAGAGTTGGGACTACCTTGTTGCTGGGATCATTAGTGAATCATTACGCCTCGCTCAAAGATCTCCATTAATAAAAATTGAATATGGATTTATATTTATGATATCATTTAAATGACTTCAAAGGCAAATCAAGGAAACGTTATTGGAAAGGTGCAACCATAGCTCGATGATATTAAATTGTTAATCTCTATTTCTACACCTTTCTAGTCAATCTTCGTATTTCTAAGTAACATTTCAATAAGACCAATTTATGAGAACCTCATTAGTTCTTCTACCTTGTACACGCTAGGAACCAAACTCAAACGAGTAAAGACGTTCCCCATGCTCCAGTTATTAAGCGCCTTCGTGCACACTCATGTGGTCTAACAGTTAGGGGCACCATTAAATGTAGCGTCTGAGAGATAAAGCGGGGCGGTCGAAGCTCGCGACGTGCTTCACGGTATCGAGATAGGCGCGAGCGCAGGTGTATTTTCACATATGAACCACAACTTTACCTCCTCTTCTTCAGTATCATTTATGTCAAGACCCTAAAGTTTATTTTTGTCTATATCACTAATAACTTGTTCGAGATGTATTTTTGAGAGAGCTTCAAGCTCTTTATTACACATATTGTCATCAAGATTGGGAATGATAAAAACGTATGTAAAGACAAAGGTAAAATAAAAATAACACTTGGTTCACGGTCAAATTTTTTATGACTCTTTTCCTTGGAAATTGCTGTTTTAAATCTTTTGACTGCGACCTGTCTTATTATAGTAGAAATGACGCATAGCGTAACAGTACTTACACGTAAGATGCTTACGATAAAACGAATATTCAAGGTATTCTAAATGAAAAATGCTTTGAAGAACTTCCATACTGCCTTCATGCTTTCATACATACGTCAAGTACAGATTTCTATAGGCAATAAATCACAGGCTCAAGAAACCTTAATAAACAGCAGGAAAAACCTATACATTGATGCAACAAATGTTGCTTAGAGGATCGTTAGCGACAAAGCGATCTGATTCAGATATCGGGCTGAGGCGATTACTGTGCGCAATACAAACGAACACCTTATAAGGACAACTCCTGGCTCATTACGAGGCAGTTGTTTGAAGTGGTCACCGATACGTACTGGATCAGAAATCTCTATGCAGTCGCGATCAATAAATATTCAATTCCAGCATAATTTGATCCATTAGTGTTCTGATGCGATTTGACTGCTTTGTCGATTAGTGCTGCTTAAGCTAGTGCAGCAAACCCCAACGAAACTGTTAGGATAATTTCACACATAAATCGCATCAATCAAAATAGAGTTATAGACAAAGAAATCGTTATTGAATTCCTGACTGACAATCGTGGCCTTCGAATGAAAAGTTACAAAAGTTCGCTATACGATTTTCCTTAAACAATTTCCATTTAAGATAATGAATGTGGATCAAACCCTGTAAACGGCTAAGGACACGGCGCACCGTTCTAAATGTGATAGCTCCATAATTTACATTTTAGTAAAGGGTACCGTTGTGCCAGTACTTGTTAACCGCTGTTCTGTTAATTTATGGCTGAACGCAACAAATCTACATTCTACACACATTGATTTAAGTGCACGTTCACTGACAAGCCATAAGCTTCAAATAGATGTGTTTAAGACAAACATGTGTAACCTAATTGGGCGTGTCTGAATTTTGTATCAGAATTATACGATTAAATAGATTTGAAATTGAATAATTCTGAATTGTATTAGCGCAATCTCATATTTGTTATTAATTTTATTTATCGGCAAACAAATTTTGAAACCAAATCAGGAATTGCGAATCCAATTCGATGACGTTAGCGTCCTAAAAAATGCAAGAACATAAAATCCATTCACAGGAGTGGTAATACTAATTTGATTTCCCAAAATAAATGTAAAAGATGTAGATGATAGCATTTGTATGCGCATTAGAAATTAATTCCCCTGAGAGCATCTGCCGGTTGCTAATGCACGCAAAAGTAAGGACCGATAAATAATTTGGCGATGCGAGCCTGAATTGGTTACCAAGGGCCCGAAGTAGCTATACAAATAAAACGGAGGTATCTGTTAGCAATGTTAAAATAACTGTTTTTTTTAAACTACCAAACGATAAGGCAGACGGGCTACCTGATGGTAAGTAGTGACCGTCGCCTATGGACATTGCAACACCAGAGAAGTCGCCAATGTATCGCCGGCCTTGGAGGAGAGCTCTTTTTGCACCTTTTTCGAAGAGCCCCACCAGAGCCCGAGTGTTTTGTAGGGAATGCATATGAAAGTATATATGCTATGTATAACAAAACACAATTATTAAAATTTCCATTTGTCTGTCTATCTGTTTGTTTTGACTAATCTCTTTTATAAAGTTGTTGGAGGTATAAAATTTAAAAGTCACATTACATTTTAAAAACACGGAGCACAGCTATTAGTAAATACAAAAGTAATGTAAAAGATAAGTCTCTTTTAAATTACTTATTTTTTAACTATAATCTGTGTTAAAGATTTCGGATTCAATTGTAATTTTAATGCATTTATTTTTAGCCTTCACGTTAATGTATTTGTTATAATATTATTTAACAATATAAGCAATTTCATCTTCTGTTCTTATACCTATTACGTATCGCGTTTTTAGTTCAATTCTTTATTTTTATAATTATTGTAATATTACCAACAATTGACATTATTAGCCCTATAACACAGCAATTAAATTAGTTTATTTGTACTGCGTATTAATTCTTGGTTGACATATTCTTATAATGATTAAAATACTCAACATATTTCATTTTTCATAGTTGCCCAGGACTCATAAACTTGACCTATGATGAATCAGGCACTTAATATATGAAAAGGTGCACCGAATTAAATTTGGATCGTGCCAAAAAATAACCCGCAGGCGTTCAAGAACCAACTGCATTTATACAAATCATTTTGCGCCTTAGGGCATAATGCATCTGCTAAAACTCGACAATTTAATGCAGTAAACTTTTAGCTGAATTTCTTAAGGCAAAGTTTAAATAATATTTATTTATGATGTTTCGGTAATGCGTGTGAAAAAAATGTAATTTGCTTAATAATCACATTTCAAAACCTATTAATCTTCAATTGATGAGCTGCGGAATTAATAGACCTTGTCTAAATTTTGCTTGAATTGATGCTTCTATAAATTAACGTTTACACTTAAAATTTAACATATACATACTATTAATAACTTTAATGCGATATTAAATCGAAGATAATTACGGATATCAAGAAGATCCTATGCAAAATTATAGTGATTTTAAAATTTCGAACCAATAGTAATGTACTAAGCGGTAAGCAGTGAAAAAAGACTGCTTTTTGCACAACATTAATCTTTTTATCATCTCGTCAGCAAACAATAAATAATTTTCAGAAAAGACATAACTCAAGCTACAATGTCAATGGCTACATAAATAAATTAAACTATTAATTACGACAATTCCCATGCAAATTTAAGGAAAATTTACATTTTATATATTAGATTTAATCACTTTCACATTGTAATATGTTTTTATATACGATGGAGTAGCAAACGAGCATGTCCATCTCATAATAAGTGGCAACTGCTGCCCATGCACATTTGTAATTCACCCCAAATAAGATATGAATCTGAAGTTGACCAAAGATGCCTTGCTACCCCTGAGAACGTAATTGGAATGCCACACGCGTCAAACCAGCAAACAGAAGAATTGAACACTACTTATTATTAGGCAGAAATACGTGTGGCGGTGGCGCCGCCGGAGTCGAACCACAAAGGGTTCTACCACCTTCAAAGTAACCTTAGATGATAATGACAAAGTGAATATTATACTGCGTGTGGTCTTGGATTACATAGATGAATTACGGACGCTAGCTACTAGCTAAGCAGATCTGTTTATGCTAAATACCCATTCAGCCGCAACAGATGCAGTTATATTTGCATGGAGAAGTCTTCATAAGGCAAGCCAAACAAATGTATAATGTAATAACCCATATCCGTAAGAAATATGAAGTAAATATTACAAACAACGGTGATACCGGATCGAAAATTTTGCAAAAATAACTGCTGCTCTTATAAAAATGTGGTCAAAACTTAATCAATACACAAATCTGTACCTCGGAGTTTCTTGACAAAAGTGGACTTCCTATTACTTACTACATTATTATGAATATACAAACACAATACAGAATAAAAATTCTAATTACAGAATAAAAATAGTTGTGATTATTAGTTACAAGAATATCGTGTTAAGAAAATATTTTCATGAGCAACTTTTGGCGGTAGATTCTTTGCCGAAGCGGCAACCTCAACGCAATCCAGAATATCACGAGTTATCGAAAATCTGAAGACAATGAGAGATAAGAGAACACGAGATAGACGCATAAGTGTAGCTTAAACAGAAATGTGTGAAACTGCCACTACAATATTTACCTTTACCCATGTGCTTCTAAGACTGAGAGCAAAGATAATATCGCGTTATTTATTGCGTTAAGTCGTGGTCCAATGCCTTGAGCTTTGGAATTATTTATTAGTACTGCATGTGAATTCTTCGTTGCTTAGGCTTTTGATAACGGTTGCTTTATCCGTTATTCTATTGATATATGGCATAAAATATTTCTTTTCTTACTGATGTTATCATTGTTAAATAGTATTGTATAAAATCGTCTACTTTTAAGAGGAACACGATTTTCCTACTCTTAACAACAAATTTAAATATTCAAAATGTCTATTTACATTAATGAATGGTAATATTAAACCAGAAATCACATTGTAATGGCACGTAAACGGAACATAATAAATGATGAATCGTCCCGGAACCATGCGCTCACGTATGGCCGCTGCATGCGCAGGCGCAGGCCATTGTTTCAAATTCGCCCAAAGAAACCGGTCGGGAGATAATGGCACCGAAACCGCCACGCATGCCTACAGAAACTAAGAGAAATTCCAAGCAGCCCTTTTGCGGCGATTTGGGGAACGGAGAACAAACAAAAAATTATAGACGCTGTCTAATTTATGACCGCAGATCGAAGATATTTTGCATTGATAGGTCAGAGTCAGAATATGCTAAGCCGCGAAAGACGCAAACGAGATTCGCCTGTACTCACCTAATTCGAACAAAATTTACGGCCATTACGATCTCAGTTGGTGGTATTCCTAAATAAATGTTTTGATTGTTACCAGTGGACACTGATTTAATGTCAGCGTTAGCAATTTGGAACGAGATGTATTTCTCCAACGCACTTATAATACCCGTTGAAAAAGGTGCTTCGTAAAAAGGCTTAATCTTTTTGGTGTGACTACCGACACGTAAATCGTCGGGGACCTGTCTTGTCTTGCGGTCGAATACCCTACGACGGATTATGTGACGTATGTTTATGGTAATTCAGCCCATTATAGAAAATCGGGGAGTAATCAATTTTTACTTCATACCGGATTGGAACACGAGATAGCAGCGTTTATCGTCCATTCGGTTTTATAATTCCGCATCCTTTACCACAATATTTCTTATTAAAATATGTCTTGCCATATAAACACAGGAGAACTCAAACAAATACCTACTACTTCAACAATTCGTTTATTTCGTCACGTAGCAGCAGAAATGCTAAGTACCGAGTTCAAAGTAAACACAATTGCGAGGCGAAAAGAAATGCCGTTTTTTTGTTCCCATCACTAACAAGACCATCATAATGCTCCCGAGGAACGCTGATTACCGCCGCATACTGCATTTCGTTGCACTTTAGATAAATAAACCCCAACCAACCGGTCGCATGGCTCGTAGAGAAAAATTATGGCTTGATGACAAAAAAATAACGCGGCCTCCTACGATACAAAGTCTTCATGCACGCGATATTCATACAGATGTAATCACTGTCCAAGATCTGTCTATCAAAGACCCTCAGAAGAATGACGGCTAAAAAGGCCAGGGTACAATAATGATCGCATTGAAAGAGGCTTTTATCGCGCATCGGTTTTGTTTTATCTGTTGTGGGCCGGCACAATGATGGAGATGTGATCGTAGAATAAGCTATTCTGATGTTCAAAACCACTGGTCGTCTCGAGTTCTTTCGCTTTGAATGCAATCTTGGCACCGTCCTTATAAGGTTGTAGCTGGCAGTGCTTAATAAGCCGAGCCACTGAGATATCTGTAGCATAACTAAGAGAATATCGACAATTACTAGACAACTTGGATCTACGTAGAAATAGTACGACAGTGACTGACAAAATCTTTTTTTCTAAGCTTTTTAAATTAAGATTTTATCTGTACTGTACGACACAGTTGGTAATAACGCGAGAACGGTTCCCAAAAGCGTCATTTCATTTCTCACGCTCAATGCCGAGTCATCTTTAAACGAATTTGAGGAAGTGAATGCTATTATGTTCTCAAAACCAAGTCAAACAAACCAAGAAGTGAGTTTTTTCACTACATTTTCTATCGACGGCGTAACGAGGTAGCGATACGAGAGGGTGCGATTAAACTAATGCATTTCTTACAACGTCAGCTTCTTTATTATAAACGCATTTACCTTTAATGTATCGGTATTAGCTTAAATAGAAAAATAGTTCGATGTTTCTCAAGATAACTTAGGTAATAAAAGCTTAAACCTATACTTTGTCGTAATTTTCTTTTTTACAAAATTTAAGTGGCAAACAAACAAATAAGCAATCCACCTGACGGTAAGTGAAATGTGGAACAAAGGTTCGATTCTGATCAGAAATGCGTTGCCACTTCTTAAGACTAAGATGATCTCACACGTAAGTCAGCTAGCATCCACACTTTTCCACCGAAACTCAGAACTGATTCGGATTAAACATAGCTGTCTAGGTACCTTCTCGGTCATAAAAGTCGTACCACTTTGCAGACTAAGAACAGAAAAGAACTAAAGCCTATCGCCTGATTAAGGAATTGTGCAACAGTTTATCTAAACCTAAGTGTTCATTATGTCCCACAAATTGTGTTTCCATGTCAAGCGCCGGGCAAAATACGCATTGAAATATAGTAAGTAAATGGTAACCAAAACAGAAGTTACTCAACTGTCCTTGCTACACATTATGCGCTTCTACCGTTTCGCAAGCATCGTGTGAAGTTCTAGCCAGTAAACGCTTCCACATTTGTTTTATTGGCCACATTTTGCAGTTACACGCCTTACGGTCATCTATTATATTTCGTAATAAGGTATCATAAAACTTGACTACGATTACGTGGACGAAGCCGTGTTGAAAGCATGAAGCTGTGGGTTACATTTAAATATAACTGCGACAAGACTTAAGGCGTTTGGACTACCGATGCTTTATTGCTTCTAATCTGTAATAAACAAGGCTATTTTAAAAGGTAAACATATTTATGTAAGAAAATGATTGCTTTTAGATTAGTCTGTTCCGTTGGTTGACATAGACCCTGCAGCGGTGAGACGGATGATCTCAATATATTGGTTAATGGAAATTGTATCTTATCTGTTGGTGAATAAGATAGATTTCTAAAGACAGTTGTAGTACGTCGTCCGTTAAACAAAACAAGCATATTGCTTCGTCAAGCCGTGACAAATCCTCAACGTTTTTGTCGCTAGCAATCATTAGTTGCATGTTTCAGCTCTGTATAATATGGATGCAAGTTTAAGGTGGTATAGAAATTGTCAAGTACACTACAACTTGCATTCCTACGCTACCAAGCTTCGCCAGATTTCTAGAGCATATTTCAAGCATTTCCCATAATCTATACAATTAAATAAAATCATAACGTCTATGTGGCATTCCAATAATAGTCATGTTTCTTGCTGCAACTACCTAGATTTCGTAACTAGATATAAAATTACAAATTATAATAATTAAGAATTGTCTAAATTATTCGATACAAACACATAAGGGCATCCATTTCGGCAAAGCTTTCATCCGACATTGTGTATCTTTGAAGCTATATCTATGGACACCCTACAATTTCCCCCATTTCCAAACTAACAACCGGGGCGTTTGTCAAATGTTTTGACATTTACCAAAACATTTGAATAAGCACCATAAGTAATGCCGTGAAGTTGAAACACGGTTTACATTTACATGGCGTATCATGTCTACCATCCGTTGGTTGGCACGCAACCAACATATTAATATTAGTCATAACACAATGAACAGGTTACGTCATAAACAAATAACGTTTTCGTGAGCGACGGGTCGCGGGTTCAATCCCGCGCTTAATTCTCGGAAGGAGACAGTTTGGTATAATCTGCTCTTGAATGTCTGTTTGTTTTGTTTCTGACGGATATTTATTGTTGTTTAGCAACTGGTTAGTAAAATGAAGTTTGAATCGACCAATTTTCAGTGTTCAGCACTCATAACGTTATTCGGTAATCTGTACAAAAAATTAAGTGTACGTTTGTAACATTTTTTTTATTAAATGCATATGAAATTATATACGATATGTGCTATAATACAAAGTCAATATAGCTCTTTATAATTGGATCTACTTATGCAAACAGGATCCAATCCACACGACAGTTTTCAAAAAAGCCATTTTTGTCAAAACTTTGTATACTGTAAAATTTTAGGTTATTTTTAATATAATCTATTTACAATATTGCACAAAATAATTTGTTCTATGAATATTAATATAATATTGTTGAAAATCATCAACATTTTTATTGATTTTGGCATGTGTGTGGATTGGTTCCTGTTTGAATAAGTAGGTCCAATTCGTCTAAGGAGGCACTATCGTCACACCTACTTTTGTCGTATAATTATTGGTACTCATAATATCATGATATGCTTCTGACCACCCCCGTTAGTAATACAGCCATGTGTAGTAAATAGTAAGAAACGAAGAATTGCGGTCAAATTAAATAACTTAACAACTTACATTACACAAGTTGAGCAATAAACAACTTCTAAGATCCTTTGATCATCAAACAGGAAAGTTCTATTTAAAGAGAAAGCGATAACTCAATAAAGGCCCCACAACCATAATTTGGACCCTAAATCTACAACCTTAAGGTTATCATTCATTGAACGAATGAAGTTCTAATCACAGAACCAACAACTGAATGAGTTCATTCGGTCCGTGCCATAAAGTATAGAGCAACAACGGCGGGCCGTTATCATAAACCAAATCGAGGAAGCAACAATCGCACAGATAAATAAACATGTAGGATTTATGGATGGGGTTGCCATGTGTCGCGATAACTCTGGACATTTTTTTTTAGTGATGACCTTATTCTCGGCAACTAAACACAAAAAAAAAACGTTTTTTTTTGTTTTTGTAAGTTTTTTTAAGATTGAAGTAGTAAAAGCATGTTGTCTGACTGATAGTAAAGGGCCACCGCCACTCAGAGGGACATCTGCAACGAACTTAACATATGGAGTAGGACCCCATCTCTATGGTTCAAAAAAACCAAGATGGTCGCCGCATATATAACTCAGTTGACCCCCACTCCCTTCCACTGTACGCAAGAACTGTTTTACGCTAGAAAGAAATAAAATAGGTAAAACAATTCTAAGTATTCAACTGCGTGGTCACTTGTAGCCAACATGAGACATTGTAGTTGGCTAGTACCAAAGTAGTGAATTGTAGTCAACCACTCACAGTCACTAACCACGACATTTTCGCCGACTATTAATAAGTATAAGTATTCTAACTCTTTCCACTATTGCCTTTAAAAAATGTAATCTTTCTTATCTGTTGCCGTCATCGGATGGCTAACTTTTACGGGACTTAGCAAGAATAAATGAAAAATAAGAATGAAAGATGATTTATTTCATAAATGAGTTTGATACAATTGTTTGTGTTTGGGGCATCCTTTTAAGTAATTTAATACCTGTGTCAGGATGTCCCAATATATGTTCCAGAATAATAACTTTATATAATGACTTTATTTTGCAGCCGATCACAAATTAGTATATTCAATATACGTCCAACGTGCTGCATTTCCGCAACTCGATAAGAGATGGCGCCACAGTCATATTAATTGATACTATTATTACAATAATCAAAACCAATGATCCCTAACTAATATCCTGTTTCTTTTAATCTTATAACTTGTCAGACATCTGTACAGCGCCACGTGGGGACTATAACTATTATTTTTATAAAACCCACCCCTCATCTCACCCTTGGTTTAAGTTGATTGTACTTTTATCGAGCGATTAGCTGCTTGGGATGATGCAAAGGGGCGTGCAATGCACTTTATATAATGTTAATTTGTGCATTATACTTTTCAATTTGTATACTAAACTGTATCTACTAACTACTAACTCAATACTACGAGCAGTGACAGCATAGTGTTAGAAATTCGGGGATCCGAGGTTCGAATCCCAGGCACTTACCTCCGATTTTTCAAAGTTTGTGCGTGTTAGAAATTACTACTTTGACGGTAGACGAGAAACGCATGTTTTATAAAAAAGATGTACCTAGAAGGTGCGTAAAATCTGCCAATTCGCACTTGCACATCGCGGCGAACTATGGCCTAAATCCTGGTCACTTTGAGGAGACCTGTGTCCAGCAGTGGGGGACAGCAACGGGTTGAAGACATACTAAATTCTCAGGCAGTACTACACGTATTCAGATGAAACGTATTTAGTTATCTTGATTTCAGTTCAATTTTCCTTTTTAATATTGCTTCAAATAGATCTCGCTATTCTTCCAAAAGGTAATAAACAATATACATTTAGTATTTTAAAATAATAATTAATTCAATTAAATTTATATACCTACACATAATAATACATTTATAAAAGTAATTTAATAAGTTAATTAATTTAATAGCATTTTTATAAAAAAATATTTAGTTTAATGTATCATAGTAGCCGAAAATTGATTACATCTATACAATGTCGTTTTTCATTCCAAAATGTAAGCCAACCAACCAGCCAGGCACAATGACGTCAGCAGAATGTAGAACACCTACCTCCATTAGCATCTTTGTAGACTGCTAGATCGTCTGGAGATTATGTGACCAACGATACTGTAATTAATATCTGTACCAGCCATCTCTAATGGACATTTACTTTTATAATATGGAAGTAGCAAAAGAGCATGAGCACCTGATGGTAAATGATTTCTGCCGTCTATTTATATCTGTAATCAACTTTAGATAAGATCAGTCTTACTAGAGGTTGGCCACAGATGGATTGCTACCCCCGAAGACTAAATTGGAAAGCCTTAGGTAAGTTGCATGGCGGTAATAGAACCCTTTGTAGTTCGACTCCGGCGGCACCACCGCCACACCTAATTCGGTCTAATAACAGAAGTGTTAAGCGCTGCTGTCTTCTGGTTTGAAGGTTGTGGTAAGGGAGATAAACTTGACGAGGCATTCCAACTTAGTCCTCAGGGGTAGCAACGCATGTGGTCGACTTCAGTTAGGTCTTATCTAGTATGCATTACAAATGTCCACGGCAGTTGCCAGTTACCATCAGGTGGACTGCATGCTCGTTTGCTACTCCATCATATAAAAAAAAACAGTTCATGCAAACCAATAACCATAGGGTCATCAAAAGGTCCTAAACAAATTCCGTGCACTAAAA
>DWRA01000340.1:0-26777 GCA_018250295.1 Spathilepia clonius | reverse complement strand
TGATTTTTTAGTATAAAATGGTTCAAATTTTTCAAAAAAAAAAATGTTTTTTTTATTTCAAAAATCGTTTATATTACCGCTTCTGAACCATCTGTGTCAATTTGGCTACCAGTTGCAAAAACACCCTGTATAACAAGTTTAATGTGGCGTATGTTTAATGCTAAATATGGTATTGGTACCTTGAAGAATGATAATTAAAACTTTTGTAATTTCTATGTAGTTATAAATTCTAGCAGCAAAACTCATAATATAGTGCGAGGTGGTGTCTTAATGAATCGCGAACAACAATTGAACGGGGCTGGCGGCGACGGCGGGTTTCGTGGATTGTCTCCACATAAAGATAATTGTGAACGATGATTAAACGATTCTGATGCTGGGCGAGAGACGTCTTCGCCGCGAGATCATTTCGAATGTTATTATACTGCCATCATAATGATAAATTGCAAAAACGACTGCTATCTTTACTTTGAATGAATAGAACATTTTACTTTAAATAACTTGTTTTGTAAAATAGGTATCATATAAATGATTTAGTCAGTCATCCAAAATTATTAAATAAGTTAAGCGGTAAAGCATTAAAAATCCTAGAATCCTAATGAATAGATCACAAATAGTTAAAATTGGCAATTTTCAAAGAAAATCATTTCACACTAATTATATAATTCCTCAGGAATCAATACTTGGGCCATTATTATTTTTAATTTACGTGAACGATATAACCCACCTAAAAATATCAGGTGATCTTACACTACATGCCGATGATACATGTATATGCTATTACGGAAACAATATTGAAGATATTACAACCCAAGCTCAGAGAGATTTAAACATCATTGATATTTGGTTCAAACAAAATCTCACTGTTAACACCGATAACACTTCATATATGATATTTGCCGCAAAGAACAAAAAAATAGAAAAAACATTTAGTCCACTCACCATAAATAATGTTACACTAGTGGAATCAAATTAAGAAACGTATCTCGGGCTATTATTAGATAATAAACTTACATGGAAAGCACATATAACTAAAATACAAAAAAACGAATATTATTACTCGCTTCATTAATAAATTTATTCAAATATATTCCCCCTGAAATCCGTTTCATTATATATAATTCTGTGGTAAAACCACATATAGAATATTTAATTGAGATATGGGGATGTACAGCAACAACAAACTCACTACCAGTGCAAAGAGCACAAAATAAAGTAATAAATGTGTTGTTTAAAATTGACTTCCCAACCCCAACTGAAATCGTATATAAAAACACAAAGCGTCTAACAAAAAACAAACATATACATACAACATGTTTGTTAATAAGAAAATTCATACACAAATACAGTTTAACCTTAAAC
Organism: Spathilepia clonius; assembly: GCA_018250295.1. Lineage (NCBI taxonomy): Eukaryota > Metazoa > Arthropoda > Insecta > Lepidoptera > Hesperiidae > Spathilepia > Spathilepia clonius. The sequence continues at coordinate 25,418 of DWRA01000340.1, read as the reverse complement.
TACCTAATAAATATACCAAACGCCGAAAAAATAAAAACCAACTAGCATTACCTATTGCCAGGACAAGTTATGGTAAAAGGAACATTAAATGTGAGAGAGCTAAAATGTATAATCATTTACCAGAGAATGTAACAAATACTAAATCCTTTCATAAATTAAAAAAACTTCTTAACCAATAAATAATAAATAATCAAATTAAACACAACTGAAACACATGTCTACAATCGTACTTACACTCCATCATTATCACACACACACTTCCTGTACATTACTTTACATTGTACACACACGTCTCCCGGGCATAAATGTTTTACTTGGCCATTAAGTTTCTCAGTGTAAGTGACCTTTGTATGTCTTATGAGAAAAATAAAAAATCTTTAAACCCAAATACAAAACACGTGTAACGTAGATACAATAGCAGTTTCGTAAGTAATTAGTTATCAAAGAAAATAAAAAATATTAGAAGGTACTTATTTTCTCCACGACGGACGAATGTCCGGAATGTCCTGAATTGAATCTACACCGTGAATGTTTACTGTAGTTATGACAGAGACATAATTAAAAAACAAGCGGAATAAAAATTTCAGGGAAAATTATAATGTACATAAAATGTAAATGAAAATGAAATGGGATAAAATGAAAATTATTTATTGCCAGAATGTAATTTAATAACTTATTTCTTGCTATTGCCATGCATTAGATCATAAGCCGCTTAGTTTTAAGCCTTTTTATTTCCCACTACTGAACATGGATCTTACATCGCAGTAAGTAGGTGCTTCCTATAATTTGGTCTATTAAAATATATATGTAATATATTACAAATCCTGTTAAAATAATATTGCTCAACCGAGCATCATAACGACATTGTTATTGCTGGAGGTGTTCAATTGTGTTTCCAATTATTAACGAGTGTTTGGCTCTGCACAGATACGTTATCTTAATGTGATGTGGCGGTTGCCTAATTTAAACAAACAATACAAATTAACATAATCTCGTTGTTTTGGGTTATAATTGCGGTTGTAGTACGCAAGCGATGAACATACATCGTATTTCTACGAAAGTAATAAATATTCCTAACGATATTGACAGCTATGCCGTAATTCAATTACATTATATATTTTTTTTAAATTTAGTAAAACCACTATTATTCGACCGGGAAGATACTACTTTCGTATTCCTAGCATAAAGAAGTAGAGGTGGAAGGGCATGGACGCTGGCTGTTTTTTTTGAAATATAAAAGTATCCGACGGGCATGGACTATATATGATAGTAAGTCGCATATGCTCCCATGGCCATCTGAAATCTATAAGGTTAGAATTCTACCTGAGATCGGAGACAGGTGTGTTGCTACCTCTCAGCTAAATTGGAACGCCTGCCACAAGTGTGTGGTCCTTACCAACTTATCACGCCCTATTCCAATTTTATAAAAAAATATTTTTTAAGTAAAACAGGTATTTTAATAAATTTAAAAGTTCAGTTAAGTTTACAGCATCGAGCACTTTGTTTTACATAATTTAGTTCAACGTTTGTCCTTCAGTCTGTGCGCGTACTACGCGACCCCCACATTATTGTTAAACCTTTCAACTTGTCAACTCGGATAAGTTGGTATGTACGCTCATCATGCGAGTAATACTTCAATCGTAAATTTCATTTAAATTATTTGAATATCATTGATAAATTTAAATTCAAAGTTCATAATCGTGAGATGAATAACATAGTAAGATTAACGCTACGACTAACTTCTATTATTTCATATCTTTCATCTTTTTGTTTCAAATTTTTAGAATATAAAACAAATAAGATAAAGTGCTTTAACACCCGTCTAACATTTGTTTAGGTCTTTAATCAACTCAAGGATCCACGGTGACAGAAAATTTAAGGAATGAATCCTGAAATTAAAAGGCTCATTAGTTCTAAAACAATAGGACTGAAAGGCTGTTAAAGATGTTAATTAAGATGGGAGTTGCGGCAGTGAGCTGTGAACTCGACGACAAGTGAACATGCCCTTTCTGCTAACGGTATACTTTTGTACCTACGTGATGAGACTTATGTTTATACTTTATAGACTTAATGCATTATATATGAAATATGAACTTGGTTAGATGGTCGTGCATAAGAATATAATATTTAAGTAAGTGTTTCGGTCGAAAAAAACAGACATCGAAACTTTTAAGAAGTTTTAAATCGTTTTATAGCATTTAAAGATTTATAAGATCACTTGAATTAGTACATATTTTTTGAATCTATAAAATATTTATATAAATATGACTACCCAGACGTGGCTCGTCGGCATTTCAAAGTTTAAATGGACATGAAACTCGTGCGCGCCGAATACCCGAATGTAGACGAAGGCAAATCGAAAGTTCACAAACGGATGTTTCGGCTGAACCGAAAGATTCGGCCAGTTTTTGGTTGAAACTGAAATGGATTTTTCGGCCCGTCGCTAATTAATATAGACTGTGTCAAACTGTGTTCACCCCATTTAAAACATATAAACGTTGCAAAAATATATTTAAATGAAAAATAATTTCATCACAACAATTTCCACAAAATATTCAAAAATAAAATCCTATAGACGTATTTTACTTTGTATGCTATAAAAATGACGCATTGACACCGTGTCAGTTATTACAACTTGAAATAATTTTCCCACTAAGTTATAGATTTTAAACAGCAATTATTTTCGAATAGAGCATCACTAAGCCGTTCCATTCAATATTGCAAAATGAAATCTTCATTAAATGGTTCGTAGCTGCGTTGAACGATCTCATAAAGCTTCCAAACGCCTATTGGCGCGACACATCCGACCCAGTTTTGGGCGGATACACATACTTCAACCATTATCATCGCCTGGTAATTAAACAGCACATGTGTTCCCTGTAAATTACTGCATAAAATAAGATACAGCTTTTAAAGGTAATAGAAACCACCGCGTCCCCGCTCCGGGGGCACGATCATCACCGCTATTTCTGGCTAATAACACCAGTGATAAGAGCTGCCGCCGTGTTCTTTTTTTAGGCTGCGGAAAATTGTACGAAGCGAAGGTTGTTTATACGAAGCCTTTCAATTAAGTTCTCAAGGGTAGGTACGCATTACAAATAAGTACAGATCCCCATGGTCGGCAGTGGCCACTTAACTTCACAGTAATAAGAAAGCATCAGCATCCAACTGAACAAGAAAACTCCTATACACCTGCTTCATACCTTTGTATAAAGATAAAATACAGTAAAAGTAATCGCTTTCCTCTCACATGTTTGGAGTGGTGATTGATAACGTGACGTGTCGCGCCCGCAGCTGTCGGGGCGAGATTGCCGCGTTTCCGAGGGGACGTTAATGACGTCGCCACGCCACCTGATGGAGGATAATTGGCTAACTGACATCCATCTTATTTTCGAGAGGTGGTGATAGCAGGAGTTTATCAAGCATTCATGTGGAAATGTTCACCTACTCATGAGTACGTTACATGTACTATAAAAAGCACAACATGAAATTTTGAACTTGTACCTTAACATGTTCAATCTAAAATGCGTAGGTGTATGATGTATTTTTATTTTTTTACGGTGTTGGAGGACAAAATTGTCGTGCAGGTCTCCTGATGGTGCCCAAAGATAATATCCGTAATCAAATTCAGATAAACTTAAGAGTTTTACCTGGGGTCGACTATAAATACGTTGCTACCTCTGAACACTAAGTTGGAACGCTTCGGAAAAGTACATCTCCCTTACTACACCACGCAAACCAGAATACAGCAGCACATAACACTGTTGTTATTAGGCAGAAAGAGGTGTGGCCAATGTGCTGCAGGAGTCGAAGTACAAAAAGTTCTACCGTTCTAAAATATTGTACATAAGTATAAAAGTGTCTCTATACTGAAAATATTGAAGAAATATAGGTGTTTCGGCAACGTCAATCAAATGCTCAACAAGATATCGGGAAACGGTCTGCTCTCGCGCGATGTCCGCGACGCATTCCAACAATGAATTGTTTAAATTCTTTAAAACGATTGTCATCGAGCGGAAAAGGAATTTAATCAAACGTGAGTATTTGAGAGCCGTCAGATCGCTGTGTCCGCCGAATGCAGCATTCCGCCGCACTCCGCTGCGATTGGCATTTTAATTAATGATATGTTAGATGTTAGATTTAGAAAGTTATTTCTAATAAATAAATAAATAATAATAAAAAAATCCACCCTCGCCGTATACGGTGGATGAGGCTTCTGGTTCTGTTGGGGATTACATATCACACTCGTACAAGTCTTGGAGTGATTAAGCTAATAAGATCTGTAATCTCAAATGAACGCCCCTCAACACAAAATATAAAATGCAATATTTTCTTCACGTAACTAGAGAATTACTATAAAATTGAAAATCTGGATTGCTTAAAAAGTCTATCTTATATTACTCCCACAATTTACAGGAATTCAATCACACCCCCTATGGTTAAATCTGTCAAGCCGTTTCGGCTGTAGGGCGTGCCAAAGAATAAGACATATATATATGCTCCAAAAGCAGTGGAGTAAAAATAATAATTAAGTACAAGCATGTAGATCGGACTGCTTTAGCGGTCGAACTCTACATACAAAATTCGCATTTCTAGAAAAAAATATAACATTCCTATTGCTATCTGTAACACTTTAATTTCTCTATTGTTTTTTCTAATCCAGATACATAACTATGGAAATTATAACTTGTTCGTAGGCAGTTTAGGTTTTACAATACTAAAAGTAGAAAAATTTTTGCCTTACGTTGTTACAAACCATTATAGACCTCTAAGTAGGATTTGACGTTAGGTTTTTGACAGTCCTCAAACAAAAATATCCTCTTCCATAACAAAACGGAGACATTTTTTGGGTTAAGAACAAATAAATTGGCGGCTACCTGTACATTAAATCCATATTGCATTACCTCTGAAGTCCCATAAGATGGTACCAATATATCCAGAATCCAGAAACCAAAGCCCCTGTAAGTTAATGGTGTTCGAATGTTCGTGGGGGATTTGCCGACAAAGCATTTAATTGTGTTTGCACGCAACAGCCGATACGCCGCGTTGTTTGCTCGCCGCACTCGGCGCGCCCGGCCCGGCTGTATCCTGCTATCGTGTCACTGCGTGCCGTGTTTGTTCTGCTATCAATGCCGTACTAGTAAACTTCAGTGTAAAGTGGATCAGGTTAAACTAAGAACTCATTGGAGTTCATATTAGTTCATGCATAACCCGTAACAAGTTTTATTCGAAAAGGTATACCTTATATTCTTTTGTAATCATTTACCGGAGTAAATTAGATAGGATCTTTGATATTATATGTAGGGTAGAATTTTCCACGAAATTTGGGACACATGGAGCAGACGGCAGTGGTTATAAAGCTCTCGAGGGCGACCGATAATTGACCAATTGAACCCGCGGCGCCTGGCGCTCCCGGCCGCCTGCTCATGCTTTGTTATAACAAAACACCCAACTAACTTGCTATACCGATACCCATAAAAGATAGGACTTCAGCGATAGCCTAGTGGTTTAAAACTCGCCTTCTCAATTGGCGGGTCAAAGGATACAATCTCAGGCATCTCTGATATTTCAAAGTTACGAATATATAATATTCGTATAATATAATAATAGGAGTCTAATTTTCACTTGCCTACGGTCAAGGAAAGCATCGTGAGGTAACCTGCACACCTGAGAGTTAAAAAATTCTCAAAGATGTATTCAGTCTACCTATTCGCACTTGACCTATGCGGTCCCCGCTTACGCTGAGAAAGACCCATGCACAGTAGTGGGTCAGTCACGGTGGTTATATATGTTCCTATATTACACTCCTATTTTCTCATTACAAAAAGGTTTCACTAAAGAAACGTCATTTGAATAGATTAGTAGACGAATAGAAAAAGACGGGACTAAATTAGCTAAATAAATATGAAATAATAAATTATCTACAAAATGTGTATCACTGAAAAGTGCTTAACTATAATTAAGAATAGTTTTCAAAATTCGATCTGCTGAGAGTGCCAAACTACTTCTTCCAAGAATTGTGGTAGCAACGACTTGCCGAAATGTAATCTCATAATTATTTATTTTACGTGTCGTTAAAAGACACAATGTATTGATTTCAAAATAGACCGAAATAGTAGTAAAAATAGATAGAAATAGTTTTTTTAGATGCAATGCATTTACAGGATTTAAAATTTAAAAAGCAAGGCATTGGTGGCGTCCCCCGGGCAGTGCGCAGCTGATCATAATTGACCGATAGTACCCGTGCGCCACGCTCGCCGCATGGCCGCCGCCGCCCGCCCTGCCCTGCCCCGCCCTGCCCGTGCTCCGAATAAGCCAAATAAAAGAGATCGGCCTAGTGCGAGTCGGATTCATACACGGATGCTTCCGTACCGCCGTCGAGTTTCTAACACTATATATTTTTTAATTAGCTTTTAGTAATTATTGTCATAACGGCTAGATAAATACGGGAGTTACTGAAATTTAAAGTATTTAGATTTAAAAAATGAACCGACTAATGCCCATAATACTGAAAAAAAATTGTTGTCTATCTATTACAGACTAAGAAACAAAGGCTTGTTACAAAAAGCAAAGGCCGTCCCGGTTTTATATTCTGGATATAGATTCTTGAAAAGGTCTTTCATTTTTATATTGTTACTTTTATTTTGTACGACTTTAATAAGATAAATGTGGATTAACCACATCATGACCCCACCATGTCCTCCACCACAGCAGTGCTAACAATGGACGCAGCACCGCGACGCCTCACCCCCCCACTCCAAACATGTAATACTACCGATAACTACCAAACACTTTTAGTGAAGTTTTAATTACAGAATTTTGGGTCAGATTATTGTAAAAAGCTATCAGTATGCAGATAATATTTATATTTAATTATAACTAGAAGACATACATACAGATACAATTAGAAAAGATATGGAAACTTAAGGACGATGGTTCCTTTCCTGTTGGACATTACAAATATTTACTTTATATGAACAAAGGGTAACAAAAAAAACATTTTAATAAGGCATGTCTTCCAAAATTGTAAAGACATCAGGATAATGTCGAAAAAGAAAAATGGTCGGCATTTACCAGCAGTCAATACACCAGGCATTTATCAGCGGGAGGTTAATTACCGATAAATGAGCGCCTTCGCCGCCCCTCTCCGCCCCGCGCCGCCCCTCGCCGCCGCCCTTCGACCTAAGTATTGTTAGACGATCACTGCCGAACTGCTGCCACTGTGAGGTACTTTCTTAATTGAGAATATACTTAAGAATAGCAGGACATAGCAGTTACCAACGAGCATGCAGTTTCTATCTGTCATGGCGTGCCTAAGGAAATTTCACTTTTAAACGATCTTTTGACGCACCACTGTAAACTATTGATGAGATTTATTTAAGATTTAATTTGTAATACCGGTGTATTACAAATTAAATCTTAAATAAATCTTGTGAATATTTTAATACATTTTGGTGGCAAATAAGTACACAAAACAACAGTATACGAAACAACAATAACAAATAAGTATACCTGAGGTACAGTACAAACTATATAACACCAGAACTAATACGAAGCGTAACGAAGCGTCCCACGGCGAAGGATCGCGGAATGCTAATCCCAGGAGTCGATCCTGCGCGGCGCGTGAGATGTGACTTTTTGTTTGGATTCCTGCTGGTGTTTGATTCTATCAAAATAGCTGCAACTATGTCTACCTGACGTAAGTTTATTATCTAGTTTTACTACTTTAGAGTCAGGGTGATCTCTATTCACTGCTGATTCTGTGCAGCTGTTCTCTTCTGTTAACTTACCTTTTCAGGTTTTCTTATCTGAACCCAACTATATAGTAAGTTAATTTTGGATTTCTCTTACAAAATGAACGACTACTATTTTTACCGAGCGCCTTTCTGTTTCTGTAAACACCAAAAAGCCGTCAGCTACAACTAACTGCTTAAATATCCCGTTGAGGCAATAAAAATGTTAACTATGTCATACTTTTTCTCTAAAAATAAATTTTACTTTGCAACTGAAAATATGAAGACAATAAATTTTATTTATTTTTCTTTTTGTTGAATATCGTATATTATAAAAGTATCAAACGAGCATGCAGACCATCTGATGGTGAGTGGTAACTGCCGCCCACAGACATCTGTAATCTCAGGTAAGATACGAACAGATGAAATAAGAATCTCAGACAACATTATATACAGTCCTACTAGTGGTCTGTAGACTAAGTTGGAGTGCTACGCATAATGAAGATACAGACTATTTTAAATTCAATCAATCAAAATTGTTGATAACGCTACTAAATTTATTAGACAACATACAAGATGGCACTGCGGTTAAATAATAACGCACCCCCGTCACGAGACCCCTTGCCTGTTACTCCTTGCCGCGCACGTTCCCGTTACGAATGAACAGGGAACGAACCTTTGGAATGTTATGAAAACGTTGATAATACAAAAATTTCCACTTTTTACGGCTTTATTCGTGTGTGAAATGTATAATTATGTATTAAAGGCGTTAAAAAAAATTATCATTAATTTCTGCCTAATATGCACAGTGGCAAGCGCTGCTGTGCTAAGTGTCTGGTTTGAGCGGTGTGATAAGGCTGATATAGATATAGGCGTTACATCTTAAACACAAATCTGCATAAATGCCTCGCGAAAATAAAACGGTAACTTATGTACTTGTTAAAACGTGTTTTAAATGACTAAATGACGCTTGGACGTGCTTATAAAATACTTTATATTGCAGTTGAGCGAGACTCCAAGACATCAGAGTGAAAGTATATTGTTGCAGTTGAAAGGTGCTATTTCTGTCGGCTGCCGGTCGCCGTAAACAAAAGATTGTGAGACAAAGTGGCGGCGCGCCGTCGCGCGAATGAAATAGCTCTCTTGATTTACTATGTTCATTCTCGCTACATTTTCTGATATCATAAGCTTATGTTTTCATCGAAATATCACGGCAAATATGGTCTACTTTATCTAATAGTATGTAATGATACATTACTGGTTAGCAGCAAAATAATCATATCAGTGCCATGTGCGTACGTGATCACGAACAGATTTAGAATAACTGGCACACAGTCACATTGACACATATTAAATGTTAACACATGTTATATTTTTTGCAGATCCCTCAGCAGCCCTTAGAACAGTCATTCCGAGCAATTCAGTACGTAAATTTGAGATAGCATTGTCATTCAAAATTATTCAGAGCATCGTAATCAGAGCCGCATTAGCATACGACAGCGATCAATGTTCGAGCGAGCTGTACATTATAGATTCTGTGCATCGCGCTGCATAATCATCGTCTTTGCTGTACACACAGAATTACGATTACACAATCCTGTTGTCCTCTCCATCTCAGAAATAAAGAAATGTTTTCTTTTCTATAACATTACAGCATTCCCCGTACCCTTCATACTAGAACACAACAGCGCTTATTAATTCTGTAATATTTTGATTAATGAGCCAGAAATAAGCATGGCGGAGGTGCCCGCGTTCAACCACGTACAGTTCTTACCGTCAAAATGATGTTAAATTTTCTAGTCCTGGGCGTATTTAATATAGTTGTTAATTATCTCTTATTGGTCTTAAATATACATAACTTTGTGTATCGAGGGAGCTCCGTGATACAATCTAAATGGATGTGTGCCCTATATCCACAGTATAGTAGAATGTATTGTTATAGCATGTGTGATGAAGACGGCCGTGTCGGCTAGCAGGTAATAAAGTTAACTCCATCTGCATGCAAGGCGCTCGCTCCATCACCTAACACGGTAATTGGTTAAATTTGAATTTCAATTTGGTTTATTGTTTACATGAATACCGTATTGTCGTTTGAAAAGGTTTCGTTTAATATTAGTTACCAAAGAAACTCTTACTTACGTAAATGTGATCGGCAAAGTTTTGTTCATAAAGTCACAAAGTTATGGGCATAAATGTGGTAAACAAAATCTAAAACGATTCCACTTCAAACTTCGTCACTAATGGTTAAATACGACCAAGACTTCGTAATTGAAATATTTTAACGTATACGTAACGTAAATGTTTGGCCTCAAATCAAAATCTATAATTTACAGTAAAGGTAGTAGAATCTTTCGTGGGTCGACTCCGGCACCACCACTGCTCCTATTTCTGCCTAATAAAAACAGTGCTGTTTTCTGGTTTAAAGGGTGATGTAAGGGAGACATACTTAGCCGAGGCATTCAAGTTTAGTTCTCAAGGTAACAACGCATATGGAGCCGACCTCAGATTATTGTCTTAAGTCTGGGGTGGATTAAAAATGTCCACGGGCGGCAGTTGCCATTTACCATCAGGTGGACTGCTTGGTCGTTTGCTAACTCAATATCTATATTCAATATTAACAGAAGGTTACGCGAGAACATATTAATTTGCATTTCATCGTAAGTTAGCGTTATTTCTATTTAAAAGGCAAATCAGTCCCGCTCATTGTAAGTACCTGCTACAGTAAAAAGTTCTCTTAAAATAATTAGCATACAACATTATACTACATTAACACGTAACAAGACAATACGCACGCGGCTTGGAATGTTCCGAGCCACGACTGCTTAGGGCTCCCACAAAATCTGTTATTAGTATTCTTTCTTCCGATTCTTTCAAAAATGTAGTATTATAATACATACAATTGCTTCTAGGTTCATTTACATCTACAGACATAGAACGTTTCAGACCCGTTCCATAGAGAGACAATTGTTTTCTCCTATACAATTTGTATTAACGTATTTATATGTACCGAGCACAGTCACGGACCGTGCCTTTCGAGACATTGTATATATAAATATGATTTTGCCTGACACGGCCCGTGTCTGTTATGTTGAACACGTCTCTATAGATATAAACAGGACCTTAATTAGCTCCAAAAGGCTATTAATTCTTTCACAGTAGCGCTATTATGAAAACATGTACCTACTTCAAATAAAGTTAAGACGACGATCTACGTTTCTACAGGTAATGCCCGATGATAGGTAAAAGTTTGAGAGGTACCTTGTAAAATATTATTATTTTTTGAAATATCAATATTATCAATACATCTTCTCACAAAAGTTGACAACCATAAGAAGAGTGAGGGTCGCGGCTTTGTCACCATCGTGACGCGGCTGTTCTCGCGGCGTCTTTGTGCTCATTGTGCCGCAATAAACCATTTGCTACGACCTCACACTTACTAACTAATTAGACTCCTAACATACCATGTCTACTTTTTCATAATACATGTTGAATATGTTCTGTGTCTGCCTGTACAGTGTAATTGGAAGTGTCCCTATTCCTACAGCAAAATCCTTATACTTAGCGAAAACATTTATTATTGGGACTCTACTTCGTTAGTCCATTGTAGGTCGCGTCGTTTTATGTCTTGTATATGATGATCCCGGAAAACGACAGTTAGTAATAATCTAACTAGTCCCACACAAAACGTGATAAACAAAGTCCGGTGAATATTCGTTTTTGTCGAGAGGCGCTTCTAATCACTTCATTGAAACCTATCCATTAAACCCTCATTAACTGCAAGTATCATCCTAATACGTCTAATGTCCTTGGCCAGTAAAAGGATATCAAGACCGTGATAAAGATGGATGTCACTAAAGCAGCGGAACTTTTTAATAACTGGTCATAAAAAGAGGATCGAGCTAAAATAAGAGAAGTGTAGACGGATTTCTCCCACTTCCCAGATGGGAATAAAAGAGCAGGCATGAAAATTATTATGCATTACAAAATTATATCAGTAAATTACTTTACACTTGTAAAAAATGTTAGAAAACTACACCAAGGAAAATAATAGTACACACAGACATTGTAACCAAGAAAAAATAAAAAGTGAAATTACCTTGCCGTGACGAACCGATAATCTTGCAGAAATGGATCCAGAGATCAAAACTATTAAACGTGGGGTCGGCTTGGAGGCGCCAGCACACACAGCGAAACTCGTCGACGAGTACCTGCAAGATAAACACACGTAAGAGTTGGAGTCCAGAAAATCACAGTCCAGGTTGGAATTTTTTTAACAAAAGACAGGACAAGGAGAGTCTCCTTGGGATATGTCACGTTATAGAACGAACCATCTAAAGGAGAGAAAAACAGCCCCTCGTAGGAAATGGCAATATGCTTTAAAAAAGTTTGCAATCGTGGACCGACAGAACGTTTTATAGATACGTTTACTACATTACACTAAAGGACAAAATGTTTACTGATGCCAGAAAGACTGGGCGTCGGACGGCGTCGGGCGGTCCTGCGCTTCGGGTACCGCTGTGAATCTTTGTCCACGTCCAATATTCATAATACAAATATAAATAAATAATAACACGCCTAAAGATAATATCTGAAGATCTTAAGAGAAGTAACGTCCGCCTCTTGCGCTATCAAGATACGACGTGTAAAGTTTCATATTACCAATAAACATTATATTGGTGCCTGGTTGAAAAGAGCACCAATTGGAAATACTTCTCAAGTTTATCGCAGAATCGCGGAATAAATAATTGGCAAAACTTCGGAATCAGTTCGGGATTCTGTTTTCTCCCAATGTTTTTGGCACATAATTTATTTTAGATACTTACCTTATACAATTAGACACAACTTTGATAATGGCAGCACTATTTAACGTTTTCCTTAAAGCTTATGGAAGTTTCTTAATTAAAGAGGACGATTCAGACTGAACTTATGAATACTATTTCCTATGACTGGATGGAACTGTGCTTTTTGCCGCTTTAGTGTAGATAGGCATGTGCGAGTTATTCACTGATTTATATATCATTTTGGACTAACATATTATTTAATTGTAACAATTCTCGAGATCTGCATCTTGTAGTTTCATTAGTAACAATAGAAAGTTCTTCCGAGTACCTGGAGAAGGCGAAAATTGGCAAAGTTTGAAGTTCTTCAACCATATTGCTCCGAGTTACAGGCTTGAAGAACTCTCTACATTCGCCTCAACACTCGCTCATTCGCTTTATTATATTCCAAGCTTATCTTATTATCGCTGCATCTGTTACTCATTATCTATTTTACTTTGTGATTACCCGTCTATCTCTCTCTTTATGTAGATAGTTTTTAAACAGAAAGAAGATGTAATATCAAAACACCGTGAGGGATTCTACACGTTGAAGTATTCGTTTTTAAATAGTAGTGAGTGTAACACGTAACTTTCAACATGGTGAGCTATGGCTTAATACAAGTACATCAGAGCGTACACTGCAGTACATGCAGTTTATAAAGCTTGTGCAGGCAATTCAACCACACATTCAGACTGAAACACCTCAACTGCTCAGAAATAGCGGTAGTGTTTCTGCAGGCGAACTACACACCAAGCATTCTTCCTTTGAAAAGTTCCATAAAACCTGAAAGGGTCACGATTAGAAAAGTTTCCGCGTTTCTCGGCACAAGCAGAGATTCACTCAACATTTATCGACCGCTTTGAATTTATGGCCCGAGTTTATGAGCGCTTTATTGCGATTAATCCGTCTTCATACCGTGAGTAGCTATTTGACTCACCGAAGTGATTACTTTTTTGGCGATTATTTTTATGTACGTTCAGTACTTCAGTTATAATAATGATCGATGCACGTATTTTGTTATATGTATTAAAAATATAACGGTAAATTATCCACATTACCTTATATTAAATAACTAACATTGATCGCTCGAAATAAGAGGATGGGTTGGCATGATCATGCTCCTAAACCTGGGCCTCGTAAGAAAACTTTGGTTATTTCTCCTCACCCTTCAAGTTGCAAAACTGCTGTGTTGTTACAATACAAAATAATAAAGTAATGTTGCGTTACTTTTTTATACAGGATCCTGCGCAGTTAACGAAGGGAAGTTGTACTACCTTCAGTTTCAAGAGTTACATTTACATCGCAAAAATATCTCCTAATTCTCTCTCAATTTTCCGTACATTAATCAGATGTGATGTAACAAATCTAAAATCAAAGATTTACTGTTTATCAAACATTGTCTTGTGAAGACGGCGTGTTTAGTCCGTTGAATTTGCCCAGTCAACTGAGCTCTCGCGCTGGAATGATTTCTCGTAAACTGAAATACAGGTGTTTGAAATGTGAGCGTGCTCCGAAAATAGGACGAAAAACACAAAGGAATTTCACTGCATTGTTTTGGATGTGATGTTGTGCTTGGAATAATTGGTACCTATTCGATACATGCACAGCTCCGAACTTAACATGCGAATGGATAAATAAAAGGAAACAAGTACAACTACAGATTTAGAATATTGACAGAAACGCTTGATGATATTAACGAGTACTTGTTAAAACAAGTTTTCAATAGCATGAGCGAAACAGATGGTCATGTACCTGATGAAGTGTACACGTTAAATTTGCGGTTAAAATAACATTTACTAATACCGATGACAGTTAATATCATAATTAGTTGTATCATACCCACTCTTCGTAATTTTACGGTAAAACACTTTTTTCTGACTAATAACAGCAGTGTTAAGTGATGTTGCAATCTGTTTCAATGGGGTGATAAGGGAGAAATACTAATCCAGGGCGTTCCAACTCAATCTGCAAGAGTGGCAAATTATAATATAGGAAGATAATTGAAGATTGAAGAAAAAAAATTGGTTAGCTGGCCTAAAAATAACAAGGAGACTGTTGCAGTAAGCAATAAACCGTTGGGTCGGCGTGAGTTCCGGCAGCGGTGGCCACGCGTGACTGACGGCTAGGCTCTATGTAGATGACCAACATTTCATCGTCTTCCAAATCATTTTCCAAAAACATATTTTATATTGTACAACGATCTACCCTCTATTTTTATATTTCATTGTTAACTCAGTCAACAGCTAGTGCTTATTATTTCTGCTAAATCCATATAATATATAATATTTCATACGACCAGTTGAGCAATTTACACTTACATGCCAAATAACGTTACTATTTCGGTTTTAGAGAAATTTGATATAAAAACGAGTGTGATAAGTAGACACGCCAAATAAACTTTGTTTTCCAATTTTAGTAATTTCTGTAATGTAATAAAAATATTTCTGTCAAAAATAATTTGGCTTGATTACCAATTGAAATATTATGTTAAAATGAAGTTACATTCTAACAATTAACTGAATGCAGATAAGCAAGTATGGTATAATTTTCCTTATTTACTCTCTTTGCAGTTGTTATATCAGCAATTTTAGCGGTTGCGAGACACCATTTGGGGGTCATAACCGCGAGGTAATTGATGGGCAGAGGCTGTGTGCCACGATAAGGGTAAAGCACCACCCGGCCACCCCGCGGCCAGCCGCCACGTGGCAGCGCCCCACGTACTGCTACATCTACAACCCTGTATCTCCTTACTAAATGTTGAAAGTACTCAAATAGTCATAATGATGAAGATTACCCTTCAGTATGACGTTCCGATGAAATTTGTAGCTTTAAATATTACAAATGGGGTCGGCTGTCATCGAGCTACTCCAAGTTTCGATTAAAATAAGCTTGCATTTAGGGCGGTTTCAAATTAGACTATTTATGTCGGACGGCCGCCGCACGACAGCACGGCGTTAGGACGGTTACCGCACCATTTTTCATACAAAATTCGTCGTTAAAACATGAGGTTACATTTCGACACAAACCATTGAAACGGAAAGTCTCCTTATAATATTGAACATAATGAACAGATCAGAGCAGATAGGTTTGGTACCTATCTACCTACTATTTTTAAATCTAAATGTTACTATAATAATGCGAATTAGAAGACAACGATAAAAGAATACTATACGTGAACGAGCGATAAAATATCTTACACTAATGAATTTTTCAATAAGTGACCCAGACCTTGATCCAAATCGTCAGAATTGTGTAGCTCCCTCGTCACAAGTGTGTCGGCAGATAAGGCGTCCTGTTGCTACAATGTGATCGAAATAGATTCACGATTCCATCTAGATACAAAGGCAGCAACGTCAACGTTCAATGACCTGAATACAAATACAAAACCATATTATTATGTAAACTTAAGTGTGTACCGTACCACACTTCTTTCGGTTAGAAGCAACTGAGTTCATACTCAAGGATTATTTAAGGAATGTTATTACATTATTTTATAAATCAATAGTTGTCAATAATCACTAGTTAATATTAATGCGTCGCTTAAACAACAGTCGCGCCCAAATTTATGATATTTGTAATATAATATAATCCTTTTCTAAGGTGTTTATAATCAAAAAGTATTGTGTGAAGTGTACCAATCAGCACTTGGCCAGCACAGTGGACTACAGCCTGAATCGTTCTCACTCTGAGAGGTGACCCGTACACAGCAGGAAGACAATAAAGAGTAGACGACGAAGTCTATAAATGAAATTATTTTATTAAACAATTTTATTCTTTGCAACTGTTTTAATTTCCTTAACGTAATGCAGTTAGGTAGCAGGCCTCC
Organism: Spathilepia clonius; assembly: GCA_018250295.1. Taxonomy (NCBI): domain Eukaryota; kingdom Metazoa; phylum Arthropoda; class Insecta; order Lepidoptera; family Hesperiidae; genus Spathilepia; species Spathilepia clonius. The sequence continues at coordinate 9,039 of DWRA01000340.1, read as the reverse complement.
AGACTCATCGCTATATTAAACGAACAGCTCAGTGCCGAGCCGCCACGTCAACTTCATCGTTATTGTTAAACTTTACAAATGACGCGACTATATTTGGCACCTGATAGCAATGGGTATTTCGGCAATTACCGTCGGAGTTACCCGGTAAAGCCGATTCTCGAGCAGTAAATCCGGCCCTTTGTCATGCAAATTACACCTGCAGAGAAGTTTCATAAGTTACCTCAGCTCCACGGGCGTCGGCCCGAGACGTCTCCACACACCCAGGTGACTTCTCATTTGATATAATTTCAAAATAAATTTAAAAATTGTAATTACACATAATACTTTTATTATTTATTTCTGTGTATTTGTTTCGGCGGCGCAAATATTTATTTTATGTGTTTTAGATTATCTTTTTACGAAAATGAAAAAAAAACGAGCATACAGTTGACATGATTATAAGTGGCCATCGTCGCCCTCAGTCATCTGGAATCAACCCCTAATATGATTGAAGTCCTACCTGAGGGTAGTCGGAGATAAGTTGCTAAGCCTGAGTCCTAGGTTGAAACGGTTCTATGGAAGGCGTCTATCAATCTCCTTTCAAACCAGAACACAGCAGCACTTAATACTGCTAATATAAGGTACAAATAGGTATGTTGTGAAATACTGTATTGTAGCAATTATGCATACACGCACAAGTAACAGAAATCAAAAGGTACATAAATACTAGAAAATATATTCGTGTACGACGTTTGTTGCTAGTAAAAACAGAAACTCGCATAATTCCCTAGTAATGTCCACAAAGAGCAGCCGCCGCAGCATATGTATGTACATATTTAATTACATAGAATAATAAAGGGTGTGCCACCCACGAGCTCGCTTCTTCATTGCTTTTGCAGGATTAAATAGTGTCATGAGTCAAGTGACGGAATTCCTAACAGAATTTGTAATGACTATATCCGTAGACGGACCAGGCTCACCGACGTAGCTCTCGGAATTTACAAACTACGAGCAATGCCTTCATTCCGAGAACTGACATCCTGTAGCGAAGATAAGCCCTTGCAATCGAATCACTAGATGGCACAAAATCGCTGAATATAGAGAAAGGATAGAAACGGGATTAAATTTATTCATGTTACAGATATTGACACTATCTTCTACAATAAAACTTAATATTATATGCCTGATTCAATGCAACAGATTCACTAGTAACCCCCTCAAATAGTTTTTTGTAATATTCTAGTAGCAAACGTGCATCCAGTCTACCAGACGATAAGTGGCCATTGCCGTCCATAGACAGCTGTGAACAATCTTATTGAACTAATAAAATTTCCTTAAAATGTCCGTTTTCAATTAGCTCACACACAAATAAATTATATTTCCTGTGAACTCGTCAGCTTGAAACGGCTCGAAACTCCAGCCTCGCCGTCAACTCTGCGCGTTATGAGCGCAGCAGGGCTTTATTAAGTGTTGCGCAAGTTTTACGATCATACACGTACTCATATGTGAGCTTCTTGAAGTATGCAAGGTAATATTAGTGTTTACCCTACAGCTGGGTATGCACAACCCCGATGACGTTTAGGTAAAGTAAGTAAATATAGTGGATTGTATCTTAAAAGGTGGTAGTGTGAGTATTGTTTATCCGTGGAGGTACCACCGCCATACTTATTGCTACCGTGACGCAATCCTTGCGTTTCCGTGAAAGATTATGGATGCCACCTAAGTTGTGTAACTATGAGCGACCATCTTAGTCCTCAGAAATTGGTATCTATCTGTCGTCAGCTTTAGATAGACCAAAATTTTCTATTTGGTGTGGGTTGCATTGTTATTGGAGTAATATATAGTTAGAGTATGCCGGTGGAATGGTAGGATAGGCAAAGCTATGTAAATGTTATCTAAATTTATCTGATGCGGAACATAATATTGCAGAATTATGTAAACATTTTAAGCAAAATCTCAGCTCATAAAATGTAGATACGATCGGCAGCAATTTATGTTAAAGCAGTTAAATGTATCGTAAAGCAGTACACCGGACATCAGAACAGCGCTCCCATATCATATTTATTATCAAAATATTAACACCCAAGTTTCAAAAGCAATTACGCCGAGGTATATTTGGAATCAACATTTTAATTGAACTGATTCATTTCACAATGTTAATAAATACGATGTGAAATCAATTCCACCGTACACTATACCTGCTCATCAAAGTGAGCTTATAAAATAAATATCGGGTTTATTTCATGTCTCGCCACGTATTCCCCGCGGCGGGCGCCGACCACGTACATAATATTTTTTTCACAAACCCATTTAATTCTAAATGTATTTGTAAAGTTTATTTTTCAATATTTGTAGTTCATTTGTGGGCTATTACGGGCGGACGCTCAGTGTTGACTGCCCACGAGCTGTGAATAATATCACGTGGTGATGATGACTCATATAAAATTACTGGCGTCAGTTATTTCAAGTTTTAGAATCATCTATTTTTAGGATTCCGTAGCCAAATGGCAAAAATCGGATCCCTTATAGATTCGTCATATCTGTCTGTCCGTCTGTCCGTATGTCACAGCCACTTTATTCGGAAACTATTAGGACTACAGAGTTGAAACTTGGTAGGTAAGTGTATTCTATAAAGCGCTTTTAAATTTATGGGGGGCTCCTCATACATGGAACTGAAACTCAAAAAAAAATTTCATCTTACCTACTCGTGTTGATAGAAATGTCTTCAAAAATGACATTGAGGTTTCTGAAACAATTTTTTCTCAAAGTCGATTGTTTGAGAGATAAGCCCTTTCAAAGCGGTAAAATATCCCTCCGCCGCCTCTACTTTTAAAGTAAGGAAGTGAAAAATCTGGATAAAACATATGTTGTAGTTGTTGTTAGACGGTCGACAGTTTTATTCATACAAACACTATGAAAAACAAACCTTATTTGGTAGTTGCTGTTTTCAAACGTATGTTTTATGTTTCAATAAATAATTAATAAAAATAATAATATATTTTGGTTTGTCTGCCACTATTTAATGATAATGTTACGGAACCCTTTGCCTACAAGTTCGACTCGCACTTGGCCGGTTTTATATAAGAATTTTATTAATTTCTTTGCTCTGTTATAAGTAGACCTATATTGTATACCTTTTTCTAAATATAAAAAATATATTTTAGTACTCTTAAGAAAATTAAATAGCTTTTAAATAGTTCACTTGGTAGTCGGCAATTTACGCAGAAGATCGAAGTAAAAGAGGTACACCTAATATCTAAGTGCTCATCTGTCCGTCTCAACGTTGTCTAAGCTTTAATCTGTCAGTAAGTATGATAAAGCGATTGCGCCCTCGTTTATCAATATCGCCTCTGACAGCGCTCGCTGCTTTACACCGGTCACGTGCTCCACCGCCGGCGAGTGGCGACAAGCGACTATGTCTTCAAACAGTTCACGCAGATATTGCAAGCATCGGACGTAAGCTATGGTGCCGGTCATAGACCATCGTTACTTTATACAGTTTTCATAAAGTTTATGATCAGTAGCTAAGAGATACGTCAAATTACTTAAGATAGATAAGTGACGTCCACTTTAATGTTTGCTATGGTTATGTGTGCGATACAGTAAATACTGCGTACTTCTATAGAAGTTTTTGTTTACTCTGGTCTCATGCATCTATTATCTTATCACTTTTAAGACTATAGCGCGCAGTGAAACGAGTGGCTTTTGCTTGTAAACCAACATAATTTATTGACACCTTTAAATTGAGCACTTTTAAGAAAATACAATCTTGACAACCGTTGCTGTAAAAACTAAATAAAGAAAGAAATAAATGTAAAAGATGCGTTAAAACCTAAAGTTGCAACTGCCTGTTTCTTGTGCTATGAGCTTGTAACCCGTTAAATGTAGCGGAGAATATTGCGAATCTCTAGCGTGTTTGCTCAACTTGTTCGCTACTAAAGTGGGTTCACACAATACTTTTCCGATAGGTACTTCGCTAGAGAAAAACTCTCGAACCGTTGCAAAATTTTCTTTGAATGTCTTCGATTTATGGGTCTTCAATAACATAATACTAAGTACGAGCTCTGATTGCAGATTGCAGAGCTCGTACTCAGTATTCAAGTTGTTGAACACATTCGTGTTATTACAAAAGAATATTTTCTTCTTACTTTTATTAATTCTATTTACAATTTTTTTTTGTATTCGCACATCTTCAATACTTTATTTGTTTTTATTAAGTATCTTTTTAGAAATAATTAACCGGTGTGTTAACAGCTACCTGGTCATGTTCCGCCACCGCTCAAATCTATGTCCATTGCTGGACGTAAGTATCCGCTAAGGTTGCATCAAAATAACGCTCAATTTAAAAGAAAAAAGAGTTTGCTTATTTTGATTTTTTTTTCGTAAAAGCAATTCTTTTACGAAAAACCGGATGTTGCCACAGAAACGACTGTCGTCTATGTGTTTTGGTGAGATCATTGAATGAGTGGTTTCTCTGGCAAACATTGCAACCCGTCCCCTGAAATGTAAACCTTAGTCTCCTTCTACAATGTACAAGATGGTAAAATTCGAATTGGCGCTACTCCAAATTAATATCACACAGAAAATCATACTGCACCATCGAAATGGCTAATTCAAATTCCCAAACTGCCTAAAAGCTCGTCACTTATCAAATCAGTGCGTGTCTGAAGCGCCCTCTGCGCTCGCTCGCTAATGCCGTCAAAGCGAGCGTGCCGTTATTGTGTTACAGATATCAAACACCACTTTTCATTCGCCGATTGGTAATTGCTTTGAATGGGGGAGAAATGAAAGAAGAATTAAAGGTTAATAAGTTTTTTTAATCCAATACAAATAAAAGTATTCACTATTAAAAAGCTATGCTTCTTATCAATAATTACGATCAAACAATATTAACGTACGTACATTCAAATATTCTATTTCTGGAATTGTACTTTCTCTTATGTATTGTATAAGATGCCACAATTTTAATTGTACACACTGTCAATAAAGTTAAGATGTTGTATTACCGATGGCCAAATTTATATCTTCTTGACTATAGCTTCAGCTGTTTGGAATGTTTCTATATTTGATGTTATTTTGTTCTGTCACTTATAAGCAATACAAAAATATTTCTTTTTTAAAGTTACACTCCACTTTATTGTTTTAGTTATTACTCGCTGCTTTTAATTTTAATCCTGTTCTTCTTAATAGTGCCTCGCAAGCGTAAATCTGATCTGTCCAGAAGTTCGTCGCGGGCCCGTGCAGCAAAAGTTGCACGAAATCAAAAATCTTCAGCTCATGCAGATGCAATCGGAATAACCATCAGAATCTACTTGATGCTACTATTTTAACAGGTATCGCTAAGGGAGAAAGTGTGAAAGTACTTCGGATTCCAATTATTCCCACTGACTCTCCACTTCAATTCAAAATGGTACAGTTTTCCGTCAAACTCATATTTGCTGTTACTATAAACAAACCACGAGGGCAGACATGGTCAAAACAGGCAGCAGGGGCGCACTTAGAAAAGTTTCTCTCACAGTCAAATATATGTAGCCTGTTCGCGCGTGTCTAATGCCCGAAACTTACACCTTTTTGCATCGGACGGAAAAACCGTCCAATATTGTAGGTATACAGATATATTCTAGAATAAAACCAACTCAGAATTTTATATTTTTAAATTCAAAAATATTTATTTTTGTTGTAGTGAAATACATTTTAACTTTTGTTGTTGTAAATTATTTCAATAAAGCATGTTTTCAGTTTTAGAAACTTCATTTTATGGAGTAATTTTAAATCACATTAATTGAGTTCTATTGGAGTCTGTTAATGATCTTTGTAATTTATTTAAGCGCTTCAACGCGAGCGGAGCTGCGAGTAAAGGCTAGTAAGTGCTAGTATTATATATTTTAATAAAGAGAAAAATGAATGTAAATTTCGCTTTGGTATTCATGATTTGGATTATGTCAGTTTTTTCATAAGATCGCGGCGGGTAAGAAATGAGTTCCACGTGAGAAGTAACGCACATAACGTGAATCATTTGCATTCTGATGTAAACAAACCTAGGAAATATTTAGTTTCATTTATATATATTTATAAGGGTAATTTTTGTTATCAATTTATTTTTTATAATAAACTTTGTATAGTTTCTGTACATTTTGATGAAAATGTGAGGCGTGGAACACATATATTTTATTTTCTATTTACTACATTTATTTTCACTTTAGTGATGTCCGTTCCCTTTGATAACAAACGAAAAACTATCGTCAGCATCACTTGTAGCGATTGCTCTCAATTTGCTATTCATAAAATGACTCGGATGAATGCTTCTCAAAGAGAACGCATTTAGATGAAAACGGCGAGCTAAAAGCAATATAAAACAATTCTCTTTTTTAAGTATTCGGTTTTTAAAGCACGAACTGGTATTTTCTACTATAAATTCGTCCATTTTAATTTGTAACTAAAGGGATATAGGGAGTAAAAGCATTTATGTGAAGTGGAACTTTAAATTGTTTTGCCGATGTCGATGATATTCAAGAACCTTCAACGAGACGTTCCGCTGCTAAACATGTTTGCCCAATGCGAGCCCGTGGACATCTCTCCAACCCTATATAAAGCAGGAGATTTACCTGAAGGCGATCACAAATCGTCGCTACTCTTGAGCACTAATGTGTTGCCTAGTATGTTAGTCAGCCGTTGTCCACACTCTCATCAACGCAACGCAACACAATCACGACAGAAATAAATTTCGTAGAAGATCATAATTCAGCAAAAACATTTAAGTATTATTGCCTACTTTTTTTGCCACGTAGAATTTTTGCCACTTTGGTAAACAAAAAAGAACGATAAAGTCGTTTTTCACAGTCAAAACTAGAACCACAGCGAGGTATTTCTCTGCTATATTTTCATCGTCAGAATTTATCGGACAACAAATGCCAGGATAATGTTTGTGCACGGGATGTGGGATATACGGGAATGGCGGGTGCGGTCTTTTATTATTGCCAAACGGCACCTGGACAGTTGTCCCAAAATTATTATAAAATATTTTTGAAGTTATATTTCCTTAAGCGAGTTATTTAGGAAAACAGATTAGAGTATATTATTGGCGTGAGACGAACACGATTTTTTTTCGGGGAGTTACACATTTTTTGACGAAGGTGTGCGCACCAATGTAACACATATTAATTTGTAGTATTTACTTGCGGCGGTTGGTCGAATGCTCAATTAACATTTGTTGAAATGCATGAACAATTAGTTTATTAATCATGTCACAAAAGTATAACTTCTTACGTGCATACACGGTTTGTGTGCATATTAGTGACTTATTTAGCACCTCATTCCAAGAGGGCTCTAAATTTAACTCCGTGGTCAGAACTATATTTTGATATCTGCTCAGGGTTTACATGTTTGTGTGTTTGTCTTTGTATTTCATACCATCTATAATACTTATTTATTTATTATAATTCAAATTACACCCAACAGTACCGATGCTCCCCATTCCAAAAAATAACATTTCACAATTCAATAATAGAAAAAAATTGTGAATGAAATGAATGATTTATGTAACTAGCACTCTCGTAAAGAAAATATTTTCTTACACTGTGAAATGATTTATAAGTTTAACAAATTATATACGTTATACTCTACATTCCTTCGTACATTTATTTTCTTTATACATGTCAGTCATGTCGTTGGAACAGAAAGACCGGATTAATTAATTTATGTTCTCAAACCGACATCTTTATTACTTCTTACGTATCAGGATGTAATATAATCTAAGCATACAGTCTTCTTCATGTTCTCTCTAGCTTGTGTCTGTTAACTTAAACACTGAATGCTTCACTATGCTGTGTATAACCTAAAACTAACTGGATACTATTAACATAGAGACAGTTATTTTACATGCCCGCGTCTATCACTCGTCAGCTCCCAATCTGTTCTGTATGTATTCCCCGTCACGGCCGCCGCACCGACACCCAGCCTAAACTATACCTAGTCCTCTAGGTGTCGCTTGCGTTTTGAAGTACCGACATGATGACGTCACCGATAATGGTATATGACTTATAGACCATACGTGAAGTAATAATCACATGTGAAAGATCAAAACACATATTGCATATCATCTAAGATATCATATCAGCTAAGATAACATAATAAACCACTGTTAAATATATGGTTAGAGGGAAATCGTCTGGCAATGTAAACCGTGTAATTGCCGTGAGTAATCCACATTTAGCGAAATCATTGTCTACGATATTACACTTAAGTACTGCTCTGTAAGCAGGTACTGATACGCCATTCCATTAAATTAAAGCAAGCATAACATTACACTCGTGTCGAAATTCTCGAGCAATTTGAGCGATTTCTGTTGTGTCGTATGAAAGCGGTAACGGGGTCGCTGTGTTGGGAATTTGCTTTTCCGAGGCTTTAGGGCACGCCGACATTTTTTCAACGCCGACCAGCCGACTGTTTAACAGAGCATAAAAACTTTTCTGCTGCATAAATAAATGTTTGAAACAATTTATACGTATTATAGTAAAATGTCATTCGAAAAATAAATTAATTGTGAATAATTTCGGTATTCCGAGTGAAAACAAAGCCCAAGAAGTAGAAATAAAGCTGAAACATTTGTATAAGAGAACTATTCTTAGTTCGTTTCTAAATTTCTCGTCAATTATGTTGCTTAGCACTCGTTATTATCATAATGGAGGTCACAGGTCAACGCATGGAACTATAAGAGGATAAAAAGTATATAGAGATTGCTCCCTAGGTATTAGATACAGGTTTATTGGGGGGCAAAGTTATACAAAGTCGTCTGGTGTGTGCGCCGAGGCATACGAATTGCAAGATTTCAGCATTCTTGTCAACATTAATGAATATTTTATACGTATTAGTAGTGACAACGGTCATTTGGGGCATCTAGTTGTAAATAAAAACTTACACTAATTTTTTTAAATCAATTTTATTAACATTTAAATGTCAGGTTAATACAACCCGCGTGGCGGAGCAGTCACCATATCGGTCTGATACGCAGTGAGTTCCGGGTTCGATCCCCCGCCAAACAGATATCTAAATAATGAATTT
>DWRA01000339.1:0-26778 GCA_018250295.1 Spathilepia clonius | reverse complement strand
ATAGGCGAATATCTAACTGAAATAAAATCGGCTCAAACAAATTCTAAAAAATAAAAAATCAGGTCTGAAAGGGTTAACTATACATCCAAATACAATTAAATCCAAATTCAAATACCTAAAATCTAAAACAAATTGTATTGTTATGCTTTAATAAATAATTAATATTTCTTCAAGCATTTTAGACTTAAAATACTTAATTAGTAGATAACTACCTCACATAAGTGAACTCTCAATATTTAGGTATTCTCACAAATAACTCTTTTTATTCACTCATATAGCTTCGTAATAAAAAATAAGGATGTTTTATATTTGTTATGATATTACAATGGTTAGTTACAAGGACTTTTAAAGACATTATGTTTTGGGGTTTTTCTAAACAAACTTAATTGATAAATATTAAGCCAATTTACTGTTAAAAATTTAACAATAATTGATAATTAGTGCAGCAACTAACCACTTGAGACTTATTCTTTCAATTTGGGACATGGAGTTATGTGGATGGCAAATTCTGAAAGTATAGAGAATAGCAAAAAATGTTTAAAGGAGCTATGGGGCCAAATATCAATAAAACTATATCATGTTATGTTGAAAAAACTTTTGTCCTAGCTGGTAATCTGACTTAGATAAATATTTTTTACAGTTTTTATAATAGCATAAGGAAGTACAAAGTTTGTATGAAATTATTTAACACAGCCGCATTTATTTACATAGAAATATTCATCAAAATTATGCAGCTATTAATATCTTATCTATTAATTATGTGTTGATAATGTTACGTTTAAAAAGTGGTCAGCAACCAATAACTCAAATTCCATTCATAAAAAGATATTTAAATGGACTTTGGAATAAAACAAAAAGTGAGAATCGAATCAATCATGGTTGTTATTATAATATTTTAACTTACTACAGTACAATTCATGTTGTTAACTGCTTTTATCAATGTACATAATTATATTTTTTGCCCTGTGTTCAGTTCAGTCTATTTACTCTAAATTTAACTTGTAACTTATTTGTTACTTATAATTCAATTTATAAACTTTATGAAAACTCATTTCGTCAACAGCTGACCAAACAAAATTACAACACAAAAATGTAATACCTACTAAATTATGATTTTCATTAGACAATTGGCATTGAGTGTAAAGTTGTTTTGACTATAAGTAAGTGTAGATCATTACAAAGCACATAGAAAATATGTAAGTCTGTAATGTAGGACGCTTAATTTTGTTTCAAGACTATGCATTCTAAGTGTACAATCTGAATTCCTTTAAATCATTTACTGATAAGGGGAACAAAGACGTTCATATGAAATTTAATTATAATGATTTTTTTATATTTCCATGTGTTGAATCAAGTAAGTCTCATAAAATCTGCTTTCTTATTTCCATCATTATTAAGTACACACAGAGAGAGCTACAAAAAAATCTTTATTGGTGTATTAGATAACAGCAGACCATTAATAAGTAGCTTTTAACCCTTCTTATTTTATAAGACACTAAACAGATTACTTTAACCCTTTATTTTCAAGTAAACATTGGTGTGTTTAACAATTTTAAATCTTCATAATATTTTTAGTGTTAATTAAAATTGAGCTAAGTACCTGAATTGTGTGCCCGATAACATAAATAATCATAGTCACAAAAAAATATTATAGTGATTACAAAATATTTAATTCACATCTCTATTAAGTACAAATGCACATATTAATTTATATGCTACACTACTCTTGTGAAGTGCAATTGGCTGTAATTCAAATCGATCTATTAGAACCTACTCCTAAAGGAGCCGTCTCCTGTTCTAAGAATATTAATCATCAGAATTGTTACTCATCGTATTCGTTGTATAGGTATTTCGAATTGTTTAATACCTATGTAGTTTTATGGAAATGACAAACGGCAAATGGTCCCACACTCTACTTGACCTCACTCGGAATTGCTCTTCACAATATCATCGTCAATTCGTAGACACCACTTAGGTATGAGATCTTTAGTAGGCGTTACTCAGAAAAAGGGTAATAAGCAGATTGGCACCATTTTATATCATAGTTACTAAATATGAGAAAATAGTTACACATTTCTTTGAAACGAAATTTTAATACAAGCATATGACTTTTTTAATGTGTATTGTACATGATTTGACTCTGGAGGCTCTACCGCCACATAAAATGACTAATGTTGCAACGACTACTGCAGCAGTATTAAATGCTGTCGTGTTCTTCTTTGTTTGAAGGGTGTGGTGAAGAAAATAGACTTATACGAGGCTTTCCTACTCAGTCCTAAAGGGTTCTGTTTTTATGTCCGATCACAGATAACACTAGTCTTGTCTGGCATTAATTACTGATAACCATAAGTTTCAGTGGTCACTTACCATCAGGTGGAATGCATGGTCGTTTTTAACTTTGATGCCTATCATCGGAAAAAAGTGCTTCGTTTGCAATCAACAATTAGATAATTTTAACTTAATTCTAAAACATATTTTCCTTGCAATCGTCCTTAATTCCACATATATAAATTCCGGGTTCAGTGCGCCCTCTATCTACATTACCTAATCTATGGACTTTACAGAAATCCTTTACTACATTCTACATATAACTAAAGTTTGTTATTGTACGTTATCTCATATCACATTATCCTGTGTCATGTATGGTTGTGGCGCTCTTTGTTTATATTACGCATGTTTGCAGGGAGGCGAACGGCGCGGGTGGCGGGGCCAGCGGCGGCGGGCTGCTGGCCATGAACGCCACCCAGGTCCAGTGCGAGCCCCACGACTCTGTCGTGCTCATTAAATGTAAGTATTTTATTATTTGTCAAAACATAACTGTACTACTTACGAGTGTTACTACGTAGTTTTTATAATAACAGTAGTAATATTATAAACGCAAAAATTTGTAGATGTTATTATTTATGCAAAAACTGCTGATCTTTAGTTAAATTTGGTATTCAGATGATTTATAACCTGGATTAAAACACTACAAATTGTTTACGGTGGCGACCGAGTGGTCCATACAGGCACAGTGTCCATGCAGACATGCAGTATTGAACTATGTGGTCACTGTAGATACGATATCTTTACCCAAAATACCTGTATACAGTAATGCAGCAATGCAAGATGCTATGCTACAAGATGTTGCCGGCGTTTCCGCTGTGAGATCACAGTAACTAACTTAAAGTTTTGAATTTTCGATTCTACGGTAGAAATACGGTAGAAATATTGATTACAAGCTTTCTATCCCCCATTCAGCCCTTTAAAGGAGGAAATTTCAATATTTTCTTAGTCCTAGTCTTGGTTTTATAAGGAGCTATTGTGCAAAATATCATGCTTCAAGACGACCCATTCAAGCTGTGCGTTGTCAGCCAATCAGTCATTGTTAGTTTTATTAAGTTGATCTTATGCCCAAGCTTTTGTTATGACAATATGTCGTATCTAGACTTCCTCTAGTCTTATCTACGCGTACATACTTGAGGCACGATGCGACGGGATCGTAGGGATATAAAACATGATGCGTAAAACGTTGTTGTTGCGGTATTTGTTGATGTCGTAATATTATGAAGACTAGTATTTCCTTCGGACTAATTCTAATACCTGAGTTTCAATAAAGCAACTTATATTACCCATACTAACCTTGATCCAAGGACTGCGGTGAAGCATTTTGTTAAGATTTCATAATTTACGTAATCACTTGCAAGTTGCTAGTCAGGTGGATTTAAAATATGTCGCGTAGGTTGTAATAATCATTAAATGTAAGTGACTACTACTTAACACTTTCGTCTGCAGGCGTTTTCGTAATTAAGTCCTACGCTCCGCCTACTAGCCCCGAACATCCCTTTAAATGTCGCAATTCCATAAGTATTGTGTCTAGTATGGAGTCTAATTGTGAGGTACGATAACTTAATTGATAAAATTACTTCTTAATATATGTTCTTAGTAACTAAATGTAAAAATCGAGTCAATTTAAATTGCGTATCTTTCGTGTAGGTGGTACGCGATATTTTGGTATTTGTATAGATTTAGTTGAAACTATAGTAGAAGCAGACTAACTCGTTGGCAACTGCCACTTAATAATGTTTCCAAAATATTGTCCCTTAAGTGACAAATTTATTTCAGTTATGTGAAATTTTCAAACAGTCCAACAGATCTAAGATTGCGTACCTAGTCACTTCTGTTATATCTCCATCCATCGATACCAGTTAATGTTTCGTGCTGCAGTCAAGGGTGTAAAAGGCAGATCCTTATACGAAGTGTTCCAAAATATATCCATGAGCAGCTGTGACCACCAGTTGGACTACACGCTGGTTTAATACTTCAATTCAATAAACAATAAGTATTTGAATTTTGATGTGAATCTGAAAATGGTGACACTAGCTAATATTTTATATTTGTAATGAAATATAATATGCATATAATTAGGATAAGACACGAACGAAAAAACGATGTTTGGTAACTAGAAGTAGGTTAACAACAGCATGATGATAGCAAAATAAAAACTTTAAACACGTACGTAGCCACTCATTTTATACTCAGCGCTAATGTTAAATTCGAAAAACGTTGCTAAGCCGTGTGTAATGTTCTGTAAAATTCGCAAAATTAAAACGAAGGTCAAGGCGAACGGTGTAGTTTTTGCAACGCTGTCATTGTTTTAACCAAAATTTGTTTGCTGGAGACTAAAATCTAAAACGCATGCAAAATTTTCAGCAAACAGTACGATATGAATAATAGCTGAAGCCGCGCGCCTCTATACAGTATAAACACTCGGTGGAATCGGTATCGTAAACTATTTGCCATTTCCAGGAATAGCGTCGATCGTGTTTATATTCGTCGTCGAAAGTTCCCCCGTTGTGTTCACCACGCTCTCAATTGATGCGGGAGGGAGACGCTTTACAATTAACTTGCGCTAATAATAATAATTGTCATACATTGGATGAGACCAGTCATACACACTCATTTTTCTATTGCCGGCTTGGCAATTGACACAGTCCATTATGCTAATCCCGCTTAGTTTAAAGCGAACTCCGCGTTGTGTTGCACGTAAACAATGCATTTCTCAATATGTGGAAGTAATGTGAGAAAGTTGAATAGCAGTGTGAGTGTCGGTGTGTTACAATGCAGTTTACGCTGGTGATCGTCGTGAACAAAGTCAAGCTATGTCCGGTTACAGAGGAGCCGCTCAAGCAAATAGGTGCGATACTATTATCAGCGATAGATACATCAAATATTTATTAATGCGATTAAATAACAATTTTTTGCTTACCTAGTGATAAGTAAACTGTGCTCTCGCAAGGTCGGCAAGGTCAGGTTTCGGACCTTACGTATTAAGATTTACGATGTAAATTTTCTGCGACTCCTCAAATTATAATTGAATTATCATGATATAAAGACAACTTTACTATTATTTAAATAATAATATCAACGTTTTAAAAAAACTATGAATACAAATCACATATTTATTCTTTTTCGTCCATATTAGCTCTTATTTTTGTTGGGAGTTAAATATTTATTTAGTTTAGTTTTGCCACTTGTGGTAAAAAACTATGTATAACCAAAACAATGTGCAGAACGAATCAAGAAAATATATTAACTCAATAATAATAAAAATATAAACACAATAGAAATATTATAATGTATGTATTAATATTGTTAAGATACTACAATGGAATGAAATTAATAATTTTGATATTCAACAATCTATCCGTTCGAAGTGAAAGTTTAATTTAAAAGAGGGCAACGTCTAGCCTTCTGTTGTACATTTAGTTTTATTTCTATTGCTTGTGCAAATGTTAATTTTACGTTCCATCTTGGTTATTTATATAAAGATGCTACACCCGCGTTGAAACATTTTACGCATAGCCTGTAGATACGTAATAAAACTTGTTAATAATATGCATCTCTATTGTATAATCATAGATTTGCAATTTTTTTGCTATGTATATATAATCAGTAATATTATATATCTACGAATCACGTCCTTTTCAAATATATGTTTTTTGTTAAGATTCGATTTTTTAACTCTGATTTATAAAAATGACGATCACTGTTTCTCAATAATGATCATATTTGACTTACCTTCTGAGCTTAACTGGGTTCGATTCCCGATGATATAAATATATTTGATCAAGAATCTGTGCCTGCGTGAATACTGGCTCCAGCTTTATGGGACATTCTAGTGTGCGTTTGGTAGATCGTATTTGTGTTTATTTATTTATAACATCTGTTGGCAGCTCTAACATTATAAGTGACGTTGTTAACCACCTAAACAAACGTAATTGAACAACATCTATCACCCGAGCCCTCATCCTCGTGGTAATTGTAATAACAGCATTACAATTTACAACGTATAAATGAAATCAAGTTCTATATGTGTATTGTACTATGTACTAGCATACATGTAGCATACTGTCCAAGATGTGTTTTTTTTTACATTTTAGCCATCGGTTTATTTAAGTCATCTAATATACGTTATACAAATTTTGATTTGTTTATAAATACATATATAATGCAACTAGAATTTTCCCCGAAAATTAACAATACGTTAAAATATCTGTAAACTTTTCTCTTATACCTTTTATCTATCTAAAAGGTAAAACAGGAAAAGGAATAAATTTCGCAGGAATTTCATTCATGTTTTCGTGAAAACCGAGTCGTTTTTGCGGTTAAATCGATTCATTGTATTAGTCACTAATCAAGTTCAACAAGCGTCATTGACTATTGGACAAAATAAGGAATCACATAATATTACCGCGTCTTTGTCCCATGACGTTCCCTACCAAGTATTTCCTTCAGATCATTCCCTAATTATGTCAAGTCATCCTATGCAAACTTTGTTGTTTTGTAAATTCGCTGTAACTTAACATTGATTAGAATAGTTTACATCACTCTCAGTGGCAGTACGTGCCTCACAATTCGGCGAGTTAAGTATTCACTCGTTAGTCCAAATATGGATTAGTCAAATTCTCACACTTTTAAGAACACAATGAAGAAAAATTAGAAGTTATTCACACAGCTGATACTAGTTAGTGGCTATCTCAAGGCAAACATTAATGATTGTTACATCAATCTATTTAATGTTTTGCCCATGAAAGATATAAATTAGACAGTTACTGCTACTACAAATTGTCAAATGTTCGGTAAACAAAAAAAATGATAGATTTAGTAAAAATAACGAGCTATAGTAACTAAAAAAGACTGCATGGCCGCTGTATGTATTTTCCGTCCCAAAGGACTAAGGTCTGCCCCCACCCTATTTCATTAGCATATTCTTATTTTATGTAATGCGATAACGTATTAGAATCCTTCAGTTCTTCTTATTCTTGTTTTATAAAACTTAAGCCTCGCAATGACGACTGAGATCCATAACATACAAGCAAGATCTAAGAATAGATTGCATTGAATGCACATTACGCTTCAGTATCGACACAGAAAATTAGGACGCACGCAGTACAGGAATCGTGTTGGCCGCATAACTTCCCATGCTCGATTGTTTGCCTGCAACGCCCTATTTGTTGCATTCTTATCTCAGACTTGCAATTGCCGGTATGAATCATAAGATAAAGCCCAGAGGTACCCAACCTACGTTACCAAGAATTCATTCATCCGGCTTGCTAGTACTAAACGTAGTTTGGGTTGTATGTACTTACTAATTAGATATTAATGTTTAGTGTTTATAATTATGTTTATTTGATATTCATATTTAAGTAATATGTATACAAGAAATTAAGAAACTTTTTTAAAACGACTGGACATCAGTTCAGATAGCGTCAGTTTTTATTTATTTTTGAATTTAAATTTAGGATTACAACAACAATAACAAACGTGGCTTTACTCCAGTTGCACCACCGCTGCACCAATTTCTGCCATAACAGTAGCAATGTCCGTTTTCAGGTGTGAAGAGTATGTTAAAGGGGAGGCTCTTACACGGACGTTCACTTTTCAGGCATTCGAAATTAAACTTTACAGATAACAACGCATGTGTTACCGATCAAAGGCCTTCAATTCTATTTGATGTTGATAACAGATGATCATGAGCGGCACTGGCCTCATAGTATTAGGTGTAGTACATGCTCGTTTGTAATTTTAGTTTTAAAAAAAATACGCGTCAGAAGCTGATAGGTTGAGAATCACAGAGCGAGGCGGTTCAAACAATGAGCGTGTGAGTGACGGGGCGTGCAGGGCGGCGGCTCTGATCTCGACCCACTGCGATACCGAGATCAGCGATAGCCATTCGGTACTGACCGTCCATAAATCGACTAGCGTTATGGACCTGCAATTTCGCTCTTTCTGTTTACACTGCCCACAGGTTAGTGTACCATCTAATCGGGTTATCGCGCGCGGGCAACTGGTATATTAGCTCGGTTTTGTTGTGTCTACCTATCTATCATCCAATCTGGTATTGGTACATAGGTTGTGAGCGGTTAGTTTCGCTCGGTTTTGCACGGTTATTTCTACATGTTGTAACGATAAGGTCACATAATTGAAATGAAAATACAATTGTGAAATTGTCATTGTCTATTTTATTGTTGCAATGTAATTGAACACACCTAAACATAGGATGATAAACGGCTGTTGCACAGTTGACTTCTACGACCTTTAGACAATAACTTTCTTCTTTTTAGATTCATTGACTTGAAGGACTTCTTAGCAAATCCAACAGATCAATCTGAAATACACAACTACAACGAATAAATCGGTAGTTTTCTGTCATGTCTGTCGACCATTTTTATTATTTTCGATAATTTGTTGTAACAACTATCTCAATGAATTCATTCAGACCATGATTGGATTTTTTATTTGTTTATTTGAAAGTATCGGCACGTGTAGTTGTTAGAAAGACATTAAAACAACACTTAATTTGCATACTCTGACAGGTATATAATTAATTATTCAGAGCCAATTTCAAACGCGGGCGACTCGCCGCTAGTTAACGATGTATCTCATCGACTCGATTCAAAGACATTCTTGTCTCTTAATTTTCATGTTTGTTGCCATTACAATTCTAGTTTATCAATCATTACAAATAAATCTAAATAACCTGTAATAAATCAGATAATCTACAGTAGTTGCGATAAAAACATAGAGGTCGAATGTATAATCTTCACATCTATATCTACATGCACAAACGAGCCATCAACATATAAAGTATTAGAAGATGCTATCTCTGACAACATTATTATGATTTACGAGTCACCCAGCTCCATTATCAGTTGTAGGGGCACCAGCAGACACGCTACTTTTACCGGCGATCGACGATTTAGCTGCTCTTCGAAAGCTAGGTGCAGCGATTATACGCTAACGTTTAAGCAACAGTCGCAGCTACTTTTGGGCACTTGATGAAGCGTTAATAAAATCGCTAAAACGCGCGTTTTTGATACCGCGATCGACCGCAACTAATCGCCAAAACGCGATGCAACATCAATACAATCGCCATAACGCGAATCGGCAATGCTAAAAGTAGCATGTCTGCTAGTGCCGTAAGTGGCGGTCGGCGTTGTTCAGGATGCGGACATCTTAATTCAACGTGCTCGATACGTTGACAGATACAAATGCTGCCACCGCTGTACGCTGCTTGTGTTCCAAGCTATCTCTCGCGAATTATTTGTGTCAATTTCGGTGTCCTACTGTAACGTTACTATGATTTATTTGCCAATAGTTTTAAGGAATAAACCTTTAGGCACAACATTATTAAGTCCATTTTTTTACGGTGTGTGGCCACAGTCGCCGATAGACATTTGTCAAACCCGATCCCAGATCAATTCCAGATATGATAGTCATACCTGAGGTCGGCTACAAATGTATACACACATACATAACTTAACTGGCTGCATATTAAATGAATTTTTAATATATAAGATGTATTTATTTTATTGTTTATCACGTATTGAAAAACCGTTTGTACTGATTTTTCGTGCAATCACTATAAAGATAATCAAATATTGCTTAAAGTAGAAGTGCCACAAAACCACATGTCTGTGTACCTGTTTTAATTCATTGGAATCTCAAGTTATCAGTCTGAGTAACTTTAAGTTCAATGAAAAAATTAAGTGGGTCGTGTTACAGATAAAGTTATTTTTAACCACAATCGAAGTTGTTTTACGAATTACGTTTAGCCTTCATAACCGATTCGTTTCAGTTGTTAGCGGTTAAACGTTTCCCACGTAATACTTTATATGTCTTCAAATGTTATAAGTAAACAGTAATGTTTTACAAATCATTCGGACCACATGAACGACATCTGTAATGTGTTTGTTTAAGATAATGAGCGAGCTACTTTTAGTAAACATAATTAAATTTGTACACTAAAAGTAAACCTACGGTAAATATATATCAGAAATTAAAACCATTGCAGGGTCGTCAACCCTGTGTGTCTTGTCTTGCCGAAACACACTACGACTACTATACATTAGTTAGTAGTGGCGATGTGTTTGTGTGTGTAAACATATAACTGTATGACACCGGTCACAGTGTACATGTCTGCGTTATAAGAAACGTTTGTGTTTAGTGATACGAACCGCGGTATTGTGCTTGCTTGTGTTCAGTGTAAAGATCGTTAATATGATCTTGGAAATTGTTGATTATGTAATACTTAGTTGTTAATGTGTTTGCGCTGGAAAGATAGTGTATGTGACGTGCAATGTACAGAGAAAGTGAAGCAATGAAGTTTTCTAGGAAGTCAGATAGCAGAATATCCAAGTTTAAACACAAATTAATAAAGAAATGCAGGACAAGTACGTTTTATTAATTTTATTTACGTAATTTACATCGAAGCGAGGTGATTATTCTACCTTCTGTATTCAGTATTGTTTTGTTAGGTATGTATTCGGAGCTCATGTTTATAAAGTGATTTCGAGGTTTTAATAGGACTTAGCGTTACAACTAGACCTTGATTGAAATTCTATTTAGGACAAATCCAAATTTGCAAAATGTCGAACCAACGTTTAAGGTTGATACAACGTGGTTCCAAACCGAAAACGTGGTCGCCTTGCCACCTACGTTTGTAACTTCAAGGTCTGCTATAATTCTCGTACGAATAGAAGCAAAAAGTATCATGAAATAACTTTGAATCGTCTTTTTTGGTTTATAGCACTTCCATTTAGTTAAATATTAAAGCAATATGATATTATACAAATAAGTGAAATTGTTTTGGTAACCCATATATTACAGTCTCTCTGATGGGGCATTGTAGTGATGGGACACCTCACACTTGCTTAAATAAATAAATATTAGAATATTTATCATACGCATTTAAAAAGGATTAAAATTAGGAAATAAATAATAATATGTGTAAAAGTATTTTCTTGTATGTTTATTTATTGCAAATATTTACTGTTTAATACATAGCACTCAAG
The DNA here is from genome assembly GCA_018250295.1 of Spathilepia clonius. Classification (NCBI taxonomy): domain Eukaryota; kingdom Metazoa; phylum Arthropoda; class Insecta; order Lepidoptera; family Hesperiidae; genus Spathilepia; species Spathilepia clonius. Next base: position 15,442 of record DWRA01000339.1, on the reverse strand, counting down.
GACGCCAACAAGTTGAAACTTGGGTGAGTTTAATGTTACTGTGATATTATTTATTTTAGATATGTACATCCACCGCATTGCCATTTCAATTAAATGCAATTAGGTACGTAGCGTATATAAGTAAATATAATATAAATTTTTAATTGAATAATTACAATTAATCGCTGACGCAAATATAAATAATACATTTTTTGCTTGCTTATTTATTCCATTCATTTTTCAAGACAATGATTAAAAGTAAGTAATTTCTGTTGTGAATAAAAAAAAGCAATCGAGGACATTATTATAAAAAGTACGTACTAGCATCGTAAATAAATACATAATGTGTAGAAGCTTCACACAGAAAAACCATTTTTAAACGCTCAATACGGCTTATTAAGATACTCTTTGTGATAACCGATATTCACATGAACATTATCAAGACACATTAATTACCGCTACCCACATAACAATGTTGAATCAGGTGCAGACTTTGCGGTCGTTTCCCGTCCACCGGATGAATAAGTATCGGAGAAATGTTAAATATTTGTTGTGTAATTGCACTCGGCAGCATCTGTGACCGTTATACCTCTTGTGACCGACTAACCGGACTCATCTGTATCGGAGAAAAAATTCATAACGATGGACGTCGCCGCGATCAGCTGTCATTTTTATGTCACTGCGTTCTAGCGAGAACGGCTTTGTAAAAACACTAATTCGATAGTGATCTCATATGTATTGTTTCATTCTTCACTTTTGACATTCAATTTGTTACAATTCCTTCAATCAATTCATACTTATATGATCTTAGACTAATATTATCGAGGTATTGATACATTCGGTGCTCACGGATATCCAATGTATCAATTCTTCGATCAACTTGTACTCATGATAAGCGATGTTCATTTTTATTTTATTTATTGATATATTCTTATTTCATGTCACTAAGTCGAAATCTCAGCTATAGATAAATTAAAAGACTGACGCAATTCATATTTTTATCTTTTGCGGAGATAGTAAAATTAAAAATATATTTTTACATGGACGTTAAACATTACTTTTCTGAGAGTTGAGCACTAGTCGTTGGTGTCCTTATTCAGTTAAATATTATTATAACGTTTACTGTGAAAGTCCAAAAACAAATTCACGAGGAAATGAGGGTGTAATGGTACTTGGTAAATAAATCTTGCTACGCTAAGTCTCATTCCTCATTCCTTTCAAGAGTTCGATCAAGTAGAAGAACTGACATGCATTGCCTACGTGCATTGCGGTGCCTATAATTACTACTCGTTTTGTAGCATAAATGAAAGTAATTTTGTTTGTTCATTTTCGCTTGATTAAGCCACTCATTTGTCACTGTTTTTTTGTCACTAGGAATATATTATTTTCGTGCTATTATCAAATTGTTGTATTCGTATAACTGTCTGTAATATTGCATACATATTTGCATCTTGTACAGAACACGTCGGTAAAGACAATCTCAGAATATTTATTCTGCGAAAAAATCGCTGACGCACGTCTCTTTTCACTTGACAATGTGTTTTTTAAATTGGCATGGAGCTTTGATGAAAATTAAGTGTAGATGTTGTCTTTCATTTCAAAAACTGTAGGATAAATTAAATATTCGCCGAATAGCAAAAAATAAACGTGCGTCTTAAAGATCAAAGCGACTGACCAATGTATTGTAGTGAATAGAAGCAAATATTTGACGTAATATTATAAACATATTTTGTTATAATTAGGTCATAGCGTGTCAAATTTATTATTAACATTTTTATATTGTTCACCAGATGAGCACCGGTCGGCGGGAGGGAGCTGGGAGGAGCCGGTGAGCGCTGTGAGGAACGCACCCCTCAGGCGTTCCCAGAGGCTCAATTCAACCCTGGACTCTAGGTAAGTTCAAGCCGCAAGCCATGATATTTTATTCTAAGATTTGTCAATTAATAAACATTATGAGCGGTCCTGAACAGACATGTTCCTGAGACATTCATATTGGAATGACTTGTAGAGCATTCCGGTAGCAAACAAGCATGCAGTACACCTGATGATAAGCGGTCACTGTTGTCCACGGATATCTGCAACTAACTCCATATAAAATAGCGATCCCACTTGAAGTCAACTACAGATGCGTTACTTCTCCCAATGACTAAGAGGATCACTTCATGTATAAGTCAGCCGGCGTCCACACCTTTCCATCGAAACGCAGATTTGCTTAAGCTAGAAATAAGTGTGTCCATGGTACCGACCGCATAAGTAATCTCAATGTATGTGCGTCATTTCCTAAATCTGGCTATATTTCTTATTTTAAACATATTTTTCTGATTAAATTTGAAAGTGAGTAAAGTGTTTTTTTAAGTTTTATTTTCATCGTATATTTTTCAAGGAAAATAGAGAGTTAAGTTCCCGTTATATCTCATTTAAATATTTAATTGGCACAGACACAGCCGATTTCAAAATATTATCATTGGTGATTAGGTGATTACCATTTGAATTAGAGGAATTTAAATATTCGTAGGTGTTGAAGGAAGGAAATTGAAATTAAATATGATTGATTAGTAATCATCTACAGTGTTTCATGATAATTACGAAATTAACATAAAACATGTAAATTTTATTTGTAGAAGTATCGACTTCTTAATAATAATTATTTGCTTAATTTGTATTTACTAATACGCGGTAAAACCCTTCGTAAAATAATTTTGGAGGGACTTATACTAACTACGACTACTACACTTATTTCTGCTTTATAACCTGGTTTAAAGGGTCTGATTTAGTGATTAGGTAAAACTCCCAAATCAATTCAAATAGAATTTCACACCGGTTGCTAGGGTTTACATATTTTTGACGTTAGATGATACATACGATCTTTAAGTGTTACAATAGGCAGCTCTACCCTTATGGCCATTCACCCCATAATTCTCTAAGGGGTACATAATCGACTGTTTAAACAAATAAATGAAGCTTTCAAAAATAAAGGATACAGTAGTCTGTCGAGCTAACAATGATTGATAGCGATTCCGAAATTAGAACCAATTCTCGTTTGGAATGGGGGAGCGCGACTGAAACTGTGAACGTGCTAGTACGTGCTTCGTGAGTTTATTCTTAAGCTTATGTATGACTATTTTAAAATGTACCAAAATGTTTAGGAGATTTTTTAATGTGATATTTTTGTATCTTTTATTATAAGGATAAACTTCGCAAAAAATTGTCTCTCTTATTAATCGCCAACGTCAGAGAGCTGTCCGTAATATTGTCAAAAGTTTGTGAAGTCCACAAACACAGTGTCCAGCAGAGGGGCAAACTAACCTTAAACAAATACTGTGTCTTATCTAATATCTTTAAACGAGCAATTCTTGTATATGAAAACATACAATATGAGTAGAATACAAAGCTAAATTTCGCCATCATTTACGAAGTTATAATAGCTAGGCCGGGAAATCGGGCGGGCGCCTTTAAACTCAGGAAACAAGGTTCAAATCTCAGTCCGATTGTATTTTTTCGAGTTCCTGCTTTTTGTGAGAAAAACTTGCACTCGTGACTTTTTATTTCAAATAATCGGTATTTTTGTTTTATTTATATTATGTAGGTAAGATCAAAACATATTATTCATATTTCATCAGTTATAAGTCCAAAAAAACATGTTGTACTGAAAAAAGCTGAGTTTTTTTTTAGTACACCGAGCAAAGCTCGGTCATCTAGGCACTAGAATTTTTAAGATTGCTTTTGTACATAAACATAGATATGGACTTATAAAACGATTCAAATATAATTTTATAACTTTACAATATAAATGACATTGTTATGAATTATTATAAAACGCAACAAAATAACCAAAATAATGAATAGACATTCCAACGTTTTAAAAGTATTTTCTCTTAGAAACTCAATCATAATAAATTAAACATAAATATGTATATGTTAAATAGCGATTTTAAATTCGTATATATACGTACATGTCGATTTCAAAGTGTTTAATATGATCTTCTCGACATTAATTGCAGCGTAAGCGTTTCTAGTTAACTACCATTAGGTCGTAATTTGTACTCAAACACCTTACAAATATGTAGCTAACATAGGAAATGCTCATCCCAAGAGCCACTCAGCTAATTGCACAAAGTAAGCTCTTACCGCGTATAATCACAAATTTTTACTTAGATGTTGTTGTACTTATAAACTAAAATGTATGTAGATCAAAAACTCAGTAAGCCTCACGTCATTTGACGCCTAAGGAATAATGAGCAATAATAACTGACTTCTTTTAATAATAATCTATCGTCACCGGTGAAGACATTTTGACCGGAATTGACAATTGTTTTTGAGTATTATTCTGGTATATTCTACGATGGACAAAAATTGGATAGTTTATAATTTACGGGCGTTAATCGATATCTAAAGAGATTATATTAATCACGTATGGTATCCAACTTTAGACGATATTTACAGTTGAGGCTATTATGTAGGTTTTTATGAATACCACCGAACCCGGACGATTCGGTTAGAACAAAGACACTTACTAATATGAACTGCACTCGTTACTTCAACAGAAAAAACTGTAAACGTTAAACACATTGCGGAATCAGACAACATACTAGTACAATACAAAGTCCAAGGGCATTTAAGTAGACGCACCACATAGATAGCACAGTATCCACGCTACGTTTTAACCGATTTACTTAAGTACAGCAGGTCCGCTTACCACAAAACACTAACCGACATACAGACTTCCTCTCCACGGTGTGGTCTGTCGCGCTGAACAATTAGCGGGCAACGCCGCGGCGCCAATTAACACAAATATCCTGTGTACGAGCTGAGGCCAGCGAGGGCACTGCCACTCGGTGATTATTCACCTCCTGTTAGCATTGTTGTGTGTGATGTAACAGTTTGTTGTTAGCGTCAATGTAAGAAACAATGAAGAGAAGATTGATATTGAAAGAAAGTTTTAGTTTTAATAACGTACGAGTACATACCTTTTTGGCTCGTAGACACGAAAATGACTAATAATTGCTATAGATCGTCACAATATACGTAAGTATATTTGCTTCACTACACTCTTATTACGAAAACCATATCGAAAGTGCACACACTGTTATGTACGAAACAGGCGACCTACTCCATGAGTTTTTTGGGCCTCCGTAGGAGAGTATACGGACTTCGTGCGTACCCCTTTTTACCCGCGTTATAATAGAAGTGAGGTGGTGGTGCTACAGCAGATAAACCATAAAGAGTTTACTATATTTAAAATGTTATTCAATTATGATTATATATTTATTTCTGTCCATCTCTTTTAGAAATATTATATACTGTACAAAAAAGAGGTAATTTAAAAGGCATCTGATAGACTCTAGTATGACACATCTGGAGTTGAGAACTTTTGAATGTCGAGCAACTTTTTATAGCGCACCATTGTATTTGCTATATAGATAACTAAATTATATTTGATAATTATAAATGCTATCGAAAATGATTTATTTAATTCACATTGCGAAATTAGATACTCAAGACACTATTAGCTTAAACAATATCAAGATTTCAGGACACTGTTAGCCTTATTCGTATGTATTGCACTCTTTAAAATGACTATTACTATGTACTCAAAGGCGCAGTACTGAGTTGACATAAAATAATACACACAGATACTAAAAACAGTGTCAAGGTTTAGGGTAGTGTCTTCAATTTGCATGTTCGTTACTGATAATGATAATGGTAAATATATACGGTATAGCATACAATGTTTCAACTCTGTAATTACCCCGGCCCCTATTGTTAGTGGTACTTCAAGTCTGACTTTTTAATCGGGTGATTCATCTGCTATTAATTTTGCACTGCCTGTTTTTGCGCTTTAAAATTACGAATGAAGTGTTAAATTTGAACGGATTTTTTAATAAAGCACCTTGCTACTTGTATAATATGTAATGCTTTCCTGTCAGCACATACACGCACAAGACAAGACAGAAAGCTGTTGTCCATATCAATTTTTACTTATAAATATTACAAATTACATGTATAATTATCACAATCTCGGTGTATCTATTTCAATTCATCATTAAAATGAGACCAAAAACTGATTACTGGCCTACAGAGAAGTGTCATCATAACCTATTACGAACAAAATTTATAACTATTTGGTTCCGTTATGCTTCGCCAATAATATTAGGAGCACACAGCATACATATCAAAATTATGTACAAATTCCAATTATCATAAAACTGGCCATATAACCGCTTGCCACTTAACTTCCATAAAAAATATATGAACAAAGCGCAAAGGCAATAAAGTGAAGACTTTTACAGCCTAATTGTGGTTAGTAGGCTTAATAAAAGAGAGCTGAAAATAGACAGCGAATCTGCTGCAAGGGGATTCATTAGCTATGATTGTTTTGTCATTGACTGTAGTTTTTATTTTTCTTAAATGAGGTCAAATGCTCGTTAGTTGCCTACTAATTGATGAATGGAACACGTATAGAAATATCCTGGAACGTTATAATTGTCAATGGACTTATCATAGTTAATAGGAAGAATTACGTGTACAACGTACTTAATATAGCCGATGTAAATTACGACTTTATATGTACATTCATACGTTTAAGTAAACTGTCTGTGGGGAAATTAGTTAGATATTTTTTTGGCTTTTGTTATTGAAATATTTTTAAAACCAGAAATATAAAGCTCAAAAAAGTATTGTCTTTTTTAATTAACAACATATAACTCTTTCTACGCTCAGCTACGCTCAATTTTCTTGTCATAGATACTACTGACACAAACAAAGACGAATACATAAAAACCCAGACTTACTACAAAAAGCTAAATTCAACAATTAAATATCTAAGATGTCCCCATCGCTACCAAAGGCCGAACCCGGAACATTTTGTATGTCAGACCAATATGTCACATTTTAAACAGGGAGTTAATTTAAAGTGAGCTAAACGCAAGCGGTACCACCAGCGTAAGACGGCATGTAATACCATTGAATAATATATATAATCAAAAACATAATGTACAAAATAGCAAGTCTCGCAACGCAGTTCTTTTACCGAAAATTTAAAGTGAGTTAAACGCGAGCGGTACCGCAAGCGGAAGACAGTATGTAATACCATTGAATAATATATATAACTTGTTTACTACATGACGCATGGCACAGGTCATCCAGATAGCGCGGCTGCGCAGACGGAATGCCGTCAGTTCTGCATTATTCATTTCAAATACTCGTAAATGCCAAGCTCTACATCTCGGTCTATTTATCTCGAGCCTGCCTACTGTATAGATTTGAATAGATAGTTTGTTTATTTAGTTTAATTACTGTCCTTCTTCGTTTATCAAATCGTTACTGTCGCATCTTTGGGCACGTAACCCTTGCAACAATTATTCGTGAAGATTATGTTATGATCTATGGCGATCATAGTATATGTGTATCACTAGCTAGGGCTAGCCATTATAACTAGGATATACTACAGTTTATTTCTTTGTGACGTTCCGTAATTATTTTAATTCAATTATATTTCTCATGAAGGCATATTAGCTTCATTAATTAAACGAACAATTACCATAATTCAGTATAATATAATAATAATGTTAATTATCATAACGCATTTTTTCTTTCTCATCATAAGAAATTGCGTAGTTTTTATCTACGTTTATTATATTATAGAAGTACAAAAACTGTTATCCTGAAGTGGTTGCTGTAAGCGATTAAATATGAAATATTGGTTACGGACAGCTGACTTTATCTACTATGTATCTAAGTAAATACTTACCAATTTTGATTTCTTAACAGTATTACCGAAAAGGCAGACATTTATTCTGGAACCTACATAAAATTATTCCGAAATGTCTCTGGCGGTGTTTTACTAAATTATTATCTGAGCATTAAATTGTATCGTTTACAATTTTACTCCGTAAGTCATATGACAAGCCGATGCAGCGTGGGCGTAAGCAATTCGCGCTTAATTGTAAATGTACTCTCAAGGATTTCATGAAATTGCACCACAAATACTTGTGCGCCAGTAGTATGCTGCCCAAGGCTCTTCGATTATTTCGATAGAATATCTAATTAGGGCGTTTACAACATCACCTGGATTATCGTGGGTTGTGTAGGGCCGGGCTGATAAAGCGACTTCAGTAAACATACATATTTCATGTAACTGAAATAATAGTAAAACGAAAAGTAAATTATGTCTTGATTTATTATTCATATAATTAATATAAGTCTAATTAGCCAAAGTATTTGGCTAATGTTATTAGGTATATTTTAGATGAATTTCCCTTTTTTTGTCGATATATTCAGCCAATATGTACCTAAGATCTAACGTTAGTCAAGAGAATGTAAAGGTAGACTTACACTCCACTTAAATCAGATTAAAGTCTCTATAAAATATACAAAACTAATTGAGTTTTAAAGATGATTACATGCTGTAATAAATTGAGCAATGTTTACAAGCAATTGACGTCTTACTAAATTGAGTAAATATCGCAAGCGAATGTGAATGCGTATACTTAACAGTAAACGTGAAGGATTACTTCGTAGTTTGATGTCATTTTGTAGCAAATATGTGAATGCTCAGTGATGATGCCATGATTTGTCAATCCTTATGCTCGTACAGAAATGTACGCAGCAAAACTATTATCTGAGGACCATCAGCCACTACACTCGAAGCAAATTATCTTCACGCTACCAACGTCAGAGTCAAGCGTTAAAAACAAATGTAGGTCTTATACAATGTATCCTATTTTGTAAATAATCTTGTCCTCAATACGCTATAAGTTGTCCTCAAAATGTGGTAAAAAATTCTGAAATGCTTAAATTTGGCATATCGAATGAAACGAATTAAGTCTCTAACGGGGGGTATGTTTCGCCCATAGATTAGTATTACACGAGAGGCGACATTCGTTCATGGACTTAATCTTTAATCGAAGTGCGAGTAAAGTTCAATATGTTGCAATAGACAACCAGTATTGAGTTGATAAAGGTAGGTACTAAATATTTGTTAATATATGTATATTTTTCTGTAGGACGTCTTTAATTTTAAACAAAAAACCAATCGGCAGGTTTACTTCGTACATCCGTTACCGAAATTTTAAGTTCATCCAAAAATAGAGACTATCTATTAAAACAACTACCAATTTAATTTTTTTAACAGGGAAAATCTATATAGAACAGATCAACAATACTAACTTAGTTCATCCTTCGTGTACTGCGTCCAAGTAGGACATACCCGCAAGTTCTGATTTCATGAGTAAACCTTAAACCCACATAAAACCACTATGAATTCATCAACTGTAATATAATACAAACACATAATATTAGGGAAAAATAAATATTATAATATTGCGTCTAAAATGTATGAATAAAACCCGTTGACATAAACATAGTGTCATTCACGGTATTGCCACATACGGCGAAGGTGAAACCATTACCACATAACATATAGCCTATTGATCCGTACTATTTTATTATCTTTCATCGTTGTAATAAACGTAGTTTAATACCGCGGTACTCAATTTGTTTGTACGCAAGATAGATCTCAATTTACATACATTTCAAAACATCTTATGTCAGTTTTATAGAATTTAACTTGAGTATCTAACAGGAACATTTTAAAATCTACATGAAGTATTTAGAAAATTTAGGTAGTACGTAACAATATGTAATAGTTTAATTCCAACTTGTAACTAAATTGATAATAAAAAGGTTGTGTATAATAACTTTTTTCCTTATCACTCTCACTATTTAAGATTAGCTGTCGGCCCGTTATTAAGTTTTTTGTGCGGTGAAAACTTACATTGCCGATATGTTGAATTTCCGTATTGTAATTAGAACGCGGAAGTGTAATTCCGTATAGTAATAGACAAATTAATATATTGTTAATTTATCTACAAACATCTTGATTGGTTATAAAATTTAGAAACTACAATAGTACATACAACCGACATACAGACTCGAACTGTAAATTAAATAAACAAGTAGTATTTAAGTAGGCTACCTAGGCTCCAAAACGATTGACTGCCGCTGATGTAATTTATTTGCAGTCGGTACACATACAGTATCTATTTTATTTAATAGTTGTCGCAACCTTCGACGGTTTCTTTGTTTAGTATTTTGTCACGCTAATTGTTCTATTGTCGTTTTAATAACTGCTATCCATTTGTCATATGTCCGTCGGCTATTTGCGGTCGTCATGTTCGATTGATGCTGATGACAGGATCGTTTAACAGTGTCTGTTTGATCTGATTGTTTGCAATCGCTATAACCGGAACGTGACAACTCATTATTCAGTATGTGAAGGCCTACAGGATTGTTTGTTGACGTCATTATGCAATCACATGCAATTAAATCTCCATGGGAAGTTTGTCCGTAAACTCCATAAGTAAGAAAAACGATTAGTATCTATCTTCGACGACTTGAAATAAATATATTTTTATATTCGTCTTAGGATTTAGATGAACATAGACGAGTATCTGTACAACATTGTATAGTTATTTTCAGGACAACAATAAAGATCATACTTAACAGGAGAAGAAAAATATTAATCATACAGGTTTAACATGCACAGTGTTCAGGATTTGGAAACCTGGCTGGGCAGCGCGATCACTATGAAGAATTTTAGAATTTCTAGTTGTATGCTTTTGCATAATTACTTTATGACGTACGTCAAATCAAATATTTTGAATCAATTGTATTAGTATATTCATGTAAAATACATCAACTTAATCTAGAAGCTACTACTGTTGCACTTAATTAGATTTAATCCCATATATCTTAACTAGAAATGCTGCTAGCTAAGCTATTACTCTCGAACAAGAACATTTCAAGTGTAATGGTAACTTAATATACGCGGATGTCATCATTTTCCAAACGTAATAGATATTTAATAGTCAGAAAGTTGAATAACTTGGACATCGGTCCGTGTGTAACACGTTTCACTGTTTCGTGGAACTGACTATTTGTGGTCGTATTTTCTCCCCTCAATTGAAGAGCTTCCGCGGTACTAATTGCCAGCATCCTGCCAATCGTATAGCAATTAATGTGATCTATTAATAACGGTGTCTCACATCAATTTGTTTGATCCGTCTAATGGTCGTTGCCATTTTGCTTTTTTTCTTAGTTGTCGCTTTTCAGCGGTGTAATGATTGATCTTCAATTAGCTGCTTTATAGTTCTAATTGGTTAATAGGCGGACTAAAGAAAACAAAAGACATTCTGTGGAAAATAAAAGTATAAAACATTACAGATATCTCTTTTAAGTTTCAGAATATGCGAGCGACATGAACCTCTTTCTCTAATTCAAACTCGAGTCTAAATAGAGATTAAGTAAATAAAAAAAGATTCAATCAAGAGTACAAAACAAATGTCAGTTCTGTGTTTGAGCTACTTTTTAAATTTTCGTAGAGAACTTCTTCGTCTTCTAGATAACATATACAGATATTCATATTGTCAATTTTTCTATTAAAAACGAAATAGCCGCGTTATTCTAGTCATTTAAAATAGCACTTCAAGTACTATGCGTATTCAGAATTCAAAAGACGTATACATATCCAATATTAATAATTAACTCATAACGTAACTGTATCGGGTATCAAGTAATTGAATAACACCTATTACCAATTTGAACAGGCGCTATTATGTGGCTTTCACTGTTAGGTATTCGGGCACGGTCAAATATCGTACATAATCGATTTTCCGCTCGATTTTCCGTAATCACGGCCAACAGAAACAATCGCTCTGAAGTTTAATAAAAAAGAAAGTTACTAAGTGGGTTTTAATTGAGACATTTATCAGTGGACTACATTTAGTTTTTCTTACAGAGTTTTTTAATGATCTAAATAAAATTACTCAATAAGTACAATACTGTAACTGCTAATCTTTTTGTATTTACTACAAATAGGAAAATATAAGAATTTGTTTATTTGACTTTCATTTCAATAAAATGTTGTTCTCTGAAAACTATGTAGTAAATGTAAGAAACGGGCATGCAACAATCGCAGTGCTTCCTTTGGTACTTAAATTTGAATACTTTAACCCATACCGCGACCATAAGTTTAAACCAGAACACAGTCTCGCGATTTCGTACTACAACATCAATTATATTTAAAGATCACATAACTCAGAATCCTCAGTGCTAGATCGATTTTAAATTCGACTAGCGAAAAGTTCGACTGTGGTCTTTAAGCGGTCGTGACACCTAACATAAGGTAGTTGCATCGTGTTCATATGTTGCTTCGTTTATATGTAGTCATTTATAGTAAACCCTTGTTCCAGGAGCAGCGGCCAGTTGCGTAACACGCTAAGCCGCGCGCGCGAGCTATGCGAGCGGTGGCGGAGCGGCGGGAAAGCGCCCCCGCCGCCCGCGCCGCCGCCCCACGACGAGGGCGGCGGGCGACTCGCGCGCTGGTTCAGCGTGCGCCGGGGGTCCACGCACCAGTACGACATGCACGCGCACGAGTCGGACAAGATGCCCAAGCTACCTGAGGTAATTGAAAATACTACTTACAGGTAAAACTCTGTGATTCGATTCCGAAGGCAGCGTCGCCCAAAAAGAGGATTAACAAAAGTTTTTGCATTCCTGTGTTTCTCAACTAAAAAAAGATACTACCCAGTGTAATACGTCACAAATTCGTATCATCGTACTTTAAAATAAAAAAATTGTCCAAAGCATATCAAAATACTGGCATTTTGATCAATCGACGCACTTGTACATAAATTGCATAATAATCCGGTACCGTATAGCGTGATTTGTGTACAGGGAATACGTGAATACGTATGCCCATTTGGACTATTGTTTCCGAAACATGCCGGATACACAACGCACGACGGAGCTTACTTTAAAAAAACGTCTTAGATTAATCATTATTCTGAAGGCTTCTTATTGATCGAAGTCTGGCGACAACGCCTTCGCAAAAATTAAATATGGAGCCGTCGGTTCATTTGGGTGTTCACCTCACTTTTTTACCTTCCTATTTTAAATATTTGTGTAGGTATGTATATCTATTTTCAATTGGCAAACACATGTGCGTTTATCCCATATCTATCATCCCGGGTAAGAGAAATCCTTAGAATATATAGTGTAAAGCAAAGTCTTATAAAAAAAATCTAATAAATAGTCTAATAAATGCATAACCAAAAGATCATACGAACACTCGAAATCGGTCGACAGGACAATAAGTAAAGGGTAGATCTACCAATACCTACAAAATTATTACGAAAACAAGTTATTGTCCACAAATTTCCGTAACGTAAAACATCTAAAAATTACTTAGTTTAATAAAATGTACCCTAATTATTTTAAATAGAAAATCTATAGATTTGACATTAACAGGTAAAAATTAAGACTAATAAAATGAGGTATTACTGTGATGTTACAATACTAATGAAATGTAAGTCACCGTTAATTAAATAAATTTGTTAGCACAAGTTGTTGGAGAAATAACAAATGAAGCCTAAAATTATGGCAGTGATGACCATGACCGTTAAATGAAATCAAATACTAAATGCAAATTAGAATGCTGGAATGGGTTACCTTTAGGATTAAATATTACTGTTTATTTATATTTAAGCGGAGAAAGAACTACTTATTCATTTGGAAAGCAATTACGAAGAGATTAAGTATTGCATCGTTAAATATCTGGTAAATCACATTTATTATTCCTATGACTTCAATACTATTATTTGCCACTTCAATGCTCGATATGGTTATACAAGATTACAAATATGTATAAGTAGACACCTTATTAAGTAGTCTATATGTAAATACAAAACAATCATACAATTCGTGCTGAAGAACGAAGGCGTTGTCTCCCATACACGTTGGTCATTGACTTTTATTCCAACGCTGACAATTTCTGGAATTAAGAGACGTCATTCATTGGCCCGCTCACCGTCTATAATTCCACATGTTGGTTAAGGAACTGTACAATTAAATATATAGTATGTATGAATCACATACACATTGAAGATGAATCACGATCATTCGAGTGTTTGACCATTCAACAAGAGACGTCAGTTACGAGTCGACTCGCCGCTAACTCTACCTCGTACACGCGAGTTTACTAAATAAATAGTCTATTTAAACATGTGATATAATGATGTGCGATCGCTGTCCAGTGCGCTACCATAGTGGAATGATGTTTACGATTGTAATTTTTTACATCAGTATATTTCTAGTGATACACCGCGTGTAACGTGTTGTTCGTAAATGTCAAAAGATTTTGTGTTGCATTTGTAAATTTGCCGTAACTACGTTGTTGTGATAAATGCATAAATAAGTTAATAAGACATGTTCTGTGTAAAACTCTTGGCTGACAAAGATCAGTATTCGATGGCGACGTTTGGCGTAAGTCACGTGACCCCAGCGGACGCCACTTTTGACGTTTACGTGCGTACATTAGTAATGGTGACGGTGTCCAGATGGTCCGGTTTCCTGTCGTCAGCGCCCCGCAAAGGTATCGATCAGATGACGTGATCGGCCGGCGATGTGAGTGTATGTATATTATGCGTTAGATGGACGCGCTATTCAACTCACGCCAGTGAAATTTCATCATACACGCTCGAGTTTCTATGCAGATCGTAAATGCGCTAGTGAAATCACATCATCTGGATGCTGTCAGTGAATGTGTTGAGATGTATGTACATACGAAACTGCACGCACGTTTCCCGCCTACGCGAAATAACAACGATACACATACATATCCACAATGAATATCACTACCACTTATTTTGTATGTCGTATTTTAATCTCATAACATCTACAGCTTTATGTACTCAAAGTGCTAATGCATACATGTTAAGCTTGTTAATGAATAAACATAAATAGCACTAGTGGTGCGAACGCTGTTACATGTCTATCGCCCGTGAAATATTTGTACATATTGATGCGCAAAACATAGAAGACCAACTTTTTCTCCGTAGTACCGGTTTTATGCGCGTCTGATGTAATTATTTCAAAATGTAATTATTCCGCTTAGCAAGTAGGTACTCAACTATAACCTGTTCATTATCTCGCTGCTACTACTTAGGTAAATTAACGTTAAAGTGGTTGATATTAATTATGTAGGTGCAATCATTGTATTAGCATTCCATGTTCGCATTTTAATACGTTTAATTTTACCTTTGATACATATAGCTTATAAATGATCTTTCTCAGATTACGTGTAATATTAAACTGCGCCAAGGAACGTATAATTGTACCCGTTACGAACAACTGTTGACAGGGACCTGTTTCGCTAGGTTAGGTCAGGTAGGCTGTTTGTTTTCCTGTTAAAGATATCTTAAATACAATTTACATTTACGTACAGCAAAGCTTAGCGTTACTTGACTCGAGTACGATTGTCAGTGTTTGAGAATTTTGTAAGCAGTCCCATTATGCGTTATGTAATTATTCATTTATATTATATATATATATTTTTTTTATATGATGGAGTAGCAAACGAGCATGCAGTCCACCTGATGGTAAGTGGTAACTGCCGCCCATGGAC
>DWRA01000338.1:0-26805 GCA_018250295.1 Spathilepia clonius | reverse complement strand
GCACCGCGTTCATCGGTAACACGACCAGGAAACGACAATATTTTTATTGTTACAAAAGTGACAGTTTCTATCGTATGATAAATGTGTACCATTGTAGCGATGGTACATATTTATCGTAATACGTATCGTATGTAACGATAATAATAAATGAATTTTACGAGAACTATCGCGAGACTACAGGTACATTAATGACATCTCAACAGTATATCCAGGTATATGTGCAGGTGTGCGCCGCGCGTACCGGCGGCACGTCCTTGAGCGGCGCGGGCTGGTGCGGGCGCGCGGAGGGCGGCTCCACCAGCAGGAAGGGCGAGCACACGGGGCGCAGGCGCAGCGCGGCCGGCCCGTACACGGCCTGGCCGCTCGCGTCGTAGCAGAACCCCACGCAGTTGAACGCGTTCGCACGAAGCCCGAACAGCATGTCGAATATCTGCAGGCACACGACGATTTATCGATGTTACGTTCTAAAACGTATTTTCTTCTCGATATAACTGATAGGACTTTATGGTGCATACTTTGTAATAGTTTAGTAAATGGCACACCGCAAATATAAAACATGTAATACTAAATACAATTAAATATTATGCCCATGGGCGGATAGTACGTGAACGTCACAAATCCGAATGTTGTATGAGAGACCTTTATCCGTATGTCGGGATGGTGGTGGAAGACGGCGGGATGCCGGTAGTGGTGGTCGAGGTGGTCGAGCAGCACGAGCAGTGCGCGCGCGGCGTGGTGCGGCGGCGCGCGCAGCAGCTTGTCGTGCAGCAGCTCCAGCAGCCCGCTCGCCGCCAGCCGCACGTCCGCCGCCTCCGCCTCCGCCGGCAGCGCCTCGCCGCCGCACGTCTCGAACGGACGGTTCAGGATCTACATCAATGATAACTTCAATTTATACAAATCTGGATGTACCAGTCGTTTCATTTTATTCTTACACAAGGGGAGTGTACTTTACCACGCTGCTTTAAAGATACAGACTATATACGTAAATAGATACGGCATAGTCGCCAGCATCTGACAAATATGTTCAAATGACTCATAAGGTCTCTAAAAAGTTCGTCTACTATCCAATAATAACAACCGAGATCGACGGTTTATCCCTCAGATTACCTTCAAAGCACGGAAGTGAGCATGAAAGTAAGCTAATAGTAGTTTGTCTACTTATAGCTACCGACGCTGGCGAACTTCGTACATCAGGTGAGATTAAGATATTTACTTCAGTCACTCCAGTATAACCAGTCACCTTCTCGAGCAGGTCGACGAGGTCGATGCAGGCGTCGGAGCAGCACATGCGCGCCAGGTCGGGGATGGCGCGCGCGGCGGCGGCCCGCAGCGCCGCGTCCGCGTCCAGCGCCGCGCCCGCCATCAGCGGCGCGCCCACGCGCTCCGCCAGCTCCTCGCCGTGCCCGCACCTGCGCACACAGCCCCGCGGTATCGTGACGTGCATCTCGCATGCAATTTCGCGCAATGAGATAAAACAAAAAGTGTGAAGGAATTAAATTATGGGTACCATTTAAAAAGAACGATTATATGAACTTTATCCTCGAAACAACATTCTCCTAATCGGTAGGAACTTGTTATTACTAGCATATTAGATAAATCTACACATTTAATCAAAATAAAAATATTTCTTAAGAACCAATAGTAATAAATGTATTTTTGTGCTTATTTTTGTGATTTTGTTGTAGCATTCACATCTATTATTTCTCTACGACCTCAAAAAAAATATAATAACGTTATAAGCCATCAATCTACGTCAAATAAATGAGTACTATCAATAGTATAAAGTAATCGTTATCACTTTATATGAAACACTAGATTTACACACACGTCTATTCAATGAACGATTAATTACGAAGAAAACAGATTTTGAAAAAGAAAATACTCAGTGGTGGCCGTCACGTAGCGGCGCGACTGACCGGTTCCGGCGGATGAAGGCGACGAGCGCCTGGAAGGCGTGCAGGCGCACGGCGCGGCGCGGCTCGTTGCGCACGTAGCGCTCGGCCAGCGCCAGCGCCGCGCCCGCCCACTCGCCGCCCAGCGCCAGCGCCGCCGCGCGCGCGCTCACCAGCCGCATCGTCGACCACTCCTGCGCAACCGCACAACCGACGCCTCATAATTACGCGCCCATATCTAATATCAAACTTACATCTAATTTATTTAGTTGAAGTATAAAAGCGAGTAATTTAATGTGTTACATTGGTGTGTGTGGCGCTACGATACACTCTGGTTTTCCAAACCTGTCGAAACAGCATTTCTTCCTTTTTCGAAGTAGGTATATTTAGAAAATAAAAAAAATCTTCATATAAGCAAAAGTAAACATGGCTATAATAAAAAATAATATCACTTGCTACATGATATAACACAATAATATCACATATAATTAATCAAAATAAACGAAACATGATTGTAATCACCGAAAAATCAATTTTAATTATGACATATGAAAATAAATTAATGTCATAAGACCACATTTTAGAAAAAAAAAAAAGATACTAGACTAAAATTGCCGTAATTTAAGAGTATTAGTCGAAACATCCCAATGGAGTAACATTGTGGGTAAATATAAAGTTTGTCAGTGTGAGTGTATGCCGTGAGCGACGTACCGGGCGGTCATGCCCGCAGCAGTCGATGAGGTCGAGCAGCGCGTCCGCGTCGCCCTGGTACTGGCCCGCCTCGTGCAGCTGCTCGATGGACGTGATCAGCGCGTGCAGCCGCGAGTGGATCAGCTCGTTGGGCGGCTCGAACGACTCTGCAACCAATGTCTCTAGTACATAAACACATTCCAATGATAACTTGTGACGTTTTGTTTATCATGTTGCTAACGGTACGAGTGCATGCCAATTACAAGTTTTTGTAATTTGTCGCAGTAAAATCCAAATAAAGTCGAGCGAAACATCGAATGAAAATAATAGGATTGAAGGTTACGTATGCACATTAGCGTAGTGTGTATTTTAGTGGCATTAGCTCTGTACTAGACGTGTATATGTGTGCGGGTACTGACTGTCCTGCAGCAGGATGGCGCGCACGACGGCCAGCAGCGCGTCCCAGGCGGCGTCGTGCAGCTGCAGCGGCGCGCGCGCCACCAGGCTCTGCAGCGCCACCACCACCTCGTACGTCACCACCGGCTGTCGCACGCGCAGCGCCTGCGCACAGTATACCATCATCGTGATGCATGCTACGCACTCGTAGTTGGTACTAACGTTGAATACAAATTAATTCTTATTTGATATTTATAACATGTATTCGACGTTTTTGTAAGTTTTGTTATATGCCATTTTAACTATAATATTGCAACAAGATTACTGAAAATATTGAAACATTAAAATTGTTCGAACTAATCAATAAAGTGATGCATCGTATAGTTATATTAAGGTATTAGAAATTACGGTAAAAATATTAAGAATAAATGTTTCGTATGACATACATGTGTACCTTTTGGCAGTTAATGTTGACATCCTTTAACACTAACATGACATTGCCTTACATGTCTACAGGCTTTAAAGAATTTAATATGCAATGATTCAAAACACTATCATATAGTCTATGATGAAGTACTTTAATCGCAGAGCAACAAAACGTATAAATATCATCATCGATCCGCTTGCACGGGCATAGCGCACCTTGAGGAAGGCGGGCAGCACGGCGAGGAAGGACACGTCGAGCTGCGGCACGCGGCGCGGCCCCCACAGCGCCATGTTGATGTAGAACACGGCGCCGCGCACCAGCCCCGCGTCCGCCTCCTCGCCCTCCGCGCCCGCGCCCGCGCCCGCGCCCTCGCCCTCCTCGCCCGCGCCGCGCAGGATCTCCACCATCTCCTGCAGCGCCGCGTAGCCGATGTCCGCGCCCACCACGCACCGCATCAACTGGAACGTCATACGTCATCGTGCAGTCGAGATCGCATGTAGCAGTGTTAATCGTTACAGACGGGTCACTAGGATTGCTTACGGCTGATGATGACCGAGTTTCTCTTGACTGACGAATTTACCTGAAGGAAGTGTGCAAGTGTTTCTTCAAAATTGGGGGAGGATCCGAGTATAATTTAATGATGGTAGTAGTGGTGGATGAATAAATATAATAAATGTCTTAAACCATATTTTTAAAATTGAAAGTACGCATTGTAACTCAAATTCAAATCCTTCTATTTCTTTTAAACTTCTCTACTGATCAATTCAATATCAGTCCTTTAAGCGCATAACATGTTATGATTGCACAAGTTACAACATTAGCCTTTCCAGCACATTGGTGTTACATCTGCACCAAGTAATTCAGCAGCAGCACATACCTTCCAGCTGTTCTGGCAGTAGTGCTCGAGGTTGACGGTGCGCGCGAGGGCCGCCACGAAGGTGCGCAGCGCGGCGCGCGGCAGCAGCGAGTACGACACGACGGCCTCCAGCAGCGAGAGGCAGCCCTGCACCACGCCCTGCTCCGAGGAGTACACGCACAGGTAGCATGCGTGTCTGGGACATAAATACTTCTATCAATACTATGGACCATTAAAAATATTATGAATATTGTAACATTCATTCTCATAGTAACTTATGCATATTGATAATAATAGAAATGTGTGAGGAATCTATTGTGGATTATTGTTTCTAGTTTGTTATACTTCTATACAGCAACACCAAGAATATGTCATTCATTGAAGGTCGATTATTTGACTAAATTGATTTAAACAACTGATTCACAAATCGACTAACATAACAATATAATTTAATAAAGTAAGCAATTTAAGCTAAAAATTATTAATCAATTCAAATTCAATCATGTGGTACCGTAAAAGTATACATTAAAAACGCTCAAGGGGACATTTTCAAAACATACTTGACAATCTCATGAACCATCTCCTCGTCCAAATAAACAGCATTAAACTTGACTACATTGATGACGAGCTGAACAAACTCAATGATGTGTGCTGGATTCTGAAGTCCTGGCAGCCACTCGAGAATAAAGGGACCCATCTGAAATTGGCAATTATAAAAATTAAATTAGAAACTAGAAATTTCAATTAGCCATTTTACAATTACAATATCATCTTCACGTAATATTATTACAATGCTAAAACTGCTTGGTATATTTTCCAGGTAATTTCAACAACATAATTACAAGTACTTAACACATTGTATTTTAATTATTTCATACTTTTAACTATAGGTATTAATTGTAATAATAATCATTCTGCAAACATTCTATATTTTCAGTCGGTGAAAAAATGTTGTACACATAGTAAGAGTAACTGTAAGCATACTCATACCAAATTGATTGTAATCTTACATTAGCACAATTAATTCTGTACTATGCAACAATAGAAAATGTTACATACTTACAGGTCCCCATGGGAATGTCACCTTGTAAACATTGGAGAGAGGTCACTAGCCAGTACTATTGGGTACGATGGCTTTGTTTGCGCAATGTTGTTGGTCAAAGGAATATGACAAAATAGTAGGACATAATGATACAAAAGATAATTTGACTTCAATAGTGATTAGAATATCTATAAATCACAGTTGGATCTTACCTGTTCTTCGAAGCAGTTGATATTCTTCCCAGTGTTGGTGAGAGCATACAGCAGCTTGAACCTTAGTTGGTAGTCTTCAGGTGGGTGGTCCGGGTGCGTCTCTCTCAGGTACTTAAAGAGGATAGTTCGCATCATGAGGAGTTCAGCTGGTCCCTCCGCTATGCACCGCAGCAGCCCCAGGGCTGCATGACGCGCTTCTACATTCTGATCATTGAGTAAGTCTCGAGTGCATCCCCAAATCTTTTCAACAACACACTGGAAAATGTGGAAATTATGCATTGTAAAAATATTTTGTATAACCGATACAATTTTATTATTACTATAGAAGTAGCAAACAAGCATACAGTTTACCTAGTGGTAAGTTGCAATTGCTGCTGATGCGCATCTATAATCAACCACAGATAAGACTAGAATCTTACCCTAAACTTTACTACAGATTCATTATGGTTCCCTCCCCCCGGATTATTAAGTTGGTAAGCTCCATGTGTGTCTCCCTGACCACACCCTTCAAATTAGAATACAGCTCCATTTAACACCCTTGTTATTATTCAGAAATAGGTGTGGCAGAACCAGAACTTATCTACAAAGTTTTCTAGGTAGAATGTTTTAAATAATGTAATAAAGTAAAAGTTAACAAAAAGCATTTCGATTAACATTAAATATAAAGTATACAAACATTTCAAATAATGTTATCTATAAATACACAATAAATAAATAAATTAGTAGCAAAAAATGATAATGCATTTGAATAGTTTTTGTCATACAAAAATTATGACAGTTTTTATCAGTGAATTGATTGGCCTCATTTAAACTGGTTCTATAATGTGCTAGTTGCACTATGTGACTAAATTTATTTGCACTTTAATTATTTATATTGAAATCCTTACTATTATTTAAACATATGATATAAAACACTGTATACACTGTATACACTGTATTACACTTGTACTCCTGATACAGATAGTTATACGAGCACTACTATGAATATGTATGTTTTGTATGAATAGTAATAACGTAAGATTTGCTAAGTGATTCCCATAAGAAGACAAAATTGTGATGAACCTTACGTTCTTATGTAATTCATTATTTGTTAATTACTTATTTTTTCTGTTGTATTTCAATGCACAGAGACAACCATAATTTTATAGTTATGTGAAATAAACTATGTGTAATAGTTACACTTTCTGTTTTGTCATAATTTTAAGTGCTATCTGAAAATTCAATAGTGACAAATCACATGTACACAATGTGAACAAGTCATATTATCATGGTATACTAATGCTCCTATAAAGAATGTATGTTAAAATATGTAAGAGATTCTTAACATGTTTTGGCATGTAACTAACATATCAAAATTTAACATTCAATGAAGTAATTCTGCATGTGCTTACTGTTTAAATTAATTTCGAGTTATTAGAATTTTCCTAAAGTAGTAGACAGTTATAGGTCATTCAGAAAATAAATGAAATGTAAATGTGACATGATATAAATCAAATTAACTTTAATAGTCATATGATGATGACATTCATGTAACATCTTGCACACTAAGTGTAACAGTTTATTCAAGAAATCTCTCACTACACGCTTTAAACCAAATATCAGTTGTACAAAGCTAATTGAATACATGTATCTTGTACACCCTCACATGTGTGCAGATTACATTGATTAAAATTGCTATTTAAAAGAATAAGTTGCTTTCATATACAGGTACGGCACTACGAAATGGAATATTTTTTTACATTAGCATCCCCTATTTAAAATTGCAACATGGTTGCAATAACACTATATGAGACAAATTTGCTTCTTCAATGAGATCATTAGTTCACGCAAATTGATAATTACATGAAATATAAAACATATAATATGGTCCGATTTATACTTTTTTAATAATATCAAAGTAGTAAATAAGCATGCAGTCCACTGCCACTCATGGACATCTTTAATCAAACCTATATTAGATAAGAGTCCTATCTGAGGTTGGCCATAGTTGCAATGCTACCTCTATGGACTAAGTTAGAATACCATGGGTAATTATGTCTCCCTTACCAAACCAGAACACAGCAGCACACTGCTGTTGTTGAGCAAAAATAGACATAGCGGTGGTGCCTCCACAGTCACACCACAAGGGATTTTAAAACCTTTGATATAAAATATTTTAACTGTTCGAGATATCTTCGCTTCTTTATTAAGGACGACAACTAGATATGAATATTTGTTTCTTCATAACTGGCACAAGTTTTAGTTTTAAACTTTGCTTATTAAATACTCATTTGTCAAAATTCAGATGCATATTACATACAGCAGAACTTGATCAAATACTATTTGCACTACCTCAACCTCAAACATACACAATCAAAATATCATTTATTCCATTGACAATAGATCAACAACAATATGTTTGTAAAGAATTCAAAATGTATGCATAATGAGAACAAAGAACTATTGTCTTATTAAAAGGATAAGAAACGGAATTTAACTGTAACAAAATATTTGAGCAGTATATTTCGTTTAAGGGTGCAGGTAGGAAATGTGTAAGTAGCCAGTACTCGCCTCTTGGACTCTCGTGTGGAGCACCCTGTCGCCGACCTCCCTGATTGCTCGCAGCCGACGGTGCAGCGGGGCCTCCGCGCACAGTTCGCGCCGCAGCTCCGCCGTCACCACCAACTCGTTCTGACCCGCCAGCGGCGCTGCTTCCGCAAACCAAATTGCATTACACAACTACCACTGCACTGTCCTACCGCCCTACGCCGACAAAATAGCTCATTAACGCAGCAATATGCAACAATGTCGACACAAAAGAAGAATCAACCGAGCGACTCGCCGGCTCCGTTCAATCGAAGCAATTTACGGGCCGGCTGTCATCCCTTGCAACCGACCGAAGCGTTTATTCCAAGCGTGTGTGATTGAATACATTCTGAAATGGATTCGAGACTGCCAGTTATACGTACCCGATGGCCCCTTCTTGAAGAACACTTTCAACTTCTCTTGAAGGGACTTTGTGTCCCTATCTCGCGAGCTCATCGTGCCGCCGCACCGTCGCTCGTCACCTCCCGGTATTACACTAAATCTAACGGCTAGGCGCGGCGATTACCTATGCGTATGGAATTGGAAATAAAAACACATATTTGTTAAAATTATTCTCACTACCGCTCTGCTTTGATATTCACCATCTGACAGCTTGATTGATAGCCCTCCCTCTTTACAGCTGACAGATATCTGTTCGATACACCGTGAAGTTTACTCCGTTTTTTGCTCGTACCCGAGTGAAGTTAGCTTGTTTAAACTCTGGTACGGCTCGGAAATATTGCTTTCCATGTTATTTAGCCGTGATTATTAAAATAACAAACATGGAATATTTTTATGTACAAAAATTAGTCTTATAGTATTAACATGATAATGAAATGATTAAATAAAATTGCGCCGCATTGTTTTCCGAACGAATATGGCGCTTGGAAGTGATACCATTTGAAAAATAGATGTTTTTATACTTCTACAACAGACACATAAGTATTGCTGCTATTTTTTTAAGTAGAACCCTATATATCGCAATAAATGATTAAATTAATTTAAGTACATTATATTACCAAGTTATATATTTTTTAAACTTACTATTTGTGTTGTAGCTTGAGTGTGTTTATCAATCATTGAACGAAAATAATTATGTTACCAAAGTCATCTCTTAATTAATATTTCTTTTTTAGGAACTCACGATTTTTATAATACATCTCTAAGTGTAACTACTTATTTTCGCCCAATTCCAATGAATGAATTCTAAGATAAGGTGCCATTTTTTCTTCATGAGAATTATTGCCTATTTACCCAAGCATGCTATTATCTATCCAAGTAATGTTCAATCTCAATAAGTAAATACCCAGGTAACTTACCCACCCAGTTTACGTCGGTATCAAAGTATTTTTAAATCCTCGTAGAACTTTTGTTTGAGTACGTAATTATATTCTGTGTCCTAAATGCACAGTCTGGTTAAAAATGCAGGCAAACAAGGCAATTTTGCCAGCTTGTTGACAAAGCAGCATAGTAGCGTGACCCATATAACGAGTTTCCGTTCAAAACAAAAGAATAGGTAAAACACTTAACCTACTTGACTAGGTACAGCTTCAAGTTTTTAATTTAAGTAAATAATGTTATATTAGTCACCATTGTAAGTAGATAATGTCGATTAGCGACCCACAACCATTTTGTATAAGTTATAATACTTATGAAACTTTAGTATTAAAGAATCATTAGTGTACACGACCAACTGATGGAAAGTAACAATTGCTGGCAATGGATATCGACATTTAATTAGATAAACTGAACGAAGTTGGAACGCCTCGTCTTTCTTTTACCATCTCCAATCCAAAACTTTCTTAACACTGTTGTTATTAGACGTAGAAGGCATGTAGAAATTAATCAATAGAATTAATTATTAGAATTCAATGTAGAAACTATCAACGGCAAAGTGTTACCGTTGTTACCCCATGCTGTTCTTTGTTTATTTAGAAAAAGTGTGTTCCGTTATATTTAAATTTGTCAAATAAATATGTACTTTGTTCTATACTCCATACCAATATGGCCACAAGGATATATTATATATACTCTACCTTTACATCGAAAGGTAGAGTCAGTACTGTAGTTCCATCTGGGAGGTATCTATGTTACAGTCTTTTCCGGTATAAAGCGGTTCTGCGTTTCACTGGAAGTGTGTAGATTTCGATCAAATTTTGCATAAGTACAAACGGTATGTTTGTATCCTTTTATGTGTATATAATACATATGAGGTGGCCATCATAGTCCTCAGGAGTGGCAACGCATTTGTGGTCGGCTTCTGGAAGACCATGTTTGTTCTATATGGACTTGGCCACAGATGTCGACGGGCGGCTATGGTCACAAACCATCAAGTTAGCTGCGACTTTATAACTCATATCTACTCTATTCTTATAAATAAGCATGATACTTATGTTAGGTATTCAATCTAACGATATTACTATTGAGTATGTGCTTAATTATAGGTATATAATATATCTGTCAGTTGAATGATCCCAAAAGGAATATTTGAAGGAAGGAAATAACATTGAATGACATTCATTAGTTAGTGTAAGGATGGTCCCGGCAGCGGATCGGCTAACGAAGTCATTGTGCGGCTCGTATTACTGTCGCCAACAGATGATACACCCTGAATTTATCTGTGCAACCACACGGTTTAGCTACTTTTTTCATAAATACGCATGATGTTACATTTGTAAGCTAAGTAGGCGCGCTTATTTGCCCAAGTACTTGCACCTAATTTAAATTTGTAACGAAATTACTCAAGCTATCTTTGGGATTAGGTATAACTTGTTCATATTAATAGCGTCAGGCCATTTTTCTTGTCGCGCGAGCTTATCCTATAAAATGCAGCATATCGTTTCATAGTTACCTTTTCTATCACGCGTGTGATACGCCTGCGAGTCATGATGGGGCTGCAGTGGATTAATTCACGCCTGTGGGTGGGGCACGCGCGATAGGAATACAATCTTATATAAGGTAAATAATTACATACCAAGTAAACCGCCTAAAGTTGTATCATAGCAAAATATATGTATTGGGTTTTAATTTATTTGCCTACTTAATGTTTCGGTATGTAAATAAATATTTAGTGTTTATATATTTTTTATTACGCAATTAATGATCTTTAGGAGTTCATATAGGTTTACATAGGGCTTCAGAAATTCGGATCTGCAAAAGTACAGACTACTACTACTACTACTACTACTATTTTACATTAGTTACCACGCAGCATGCAGAAATAAATATCTGACCTGAATGCATGCAGCATGCAGAAATATATCGTTCGTAAAATAAACGTCCCTTTGTGATTTGGTGTCGAAAAGACTGTTCACGTTAAATCGGCCGGTTACCGACCAGAAGTAACTAATACGACCTATACATGTTGTACACTTGAATGCTGGAAACCAATGGCATGAATTAGCTGTTCCAGGAGTGTCAAATAAGATAACCTAACGACGTATTTATGCGGCTCAAATTAATAACGCGAATAGACGCTTGCCTCATACTTTAAACATCTCATTATTTCAAGTAAACAACGGGTCAATAAACTTCATGTTTTTCATGACATCGTGACTTTTAGATGATGGTGGATTCTTTGATGGAACATTGTGTGATCAGAATGTTGTTCTGTGTATAAAAATTTTCATAAGTAGGTGGGATATATCTGGGGTATTTAGGTAAATACATAAAGACCGATTATTTTTTGATTTGTACATACATTCGTACAATTTGTATTTCGTGCTTTTTTGAGACTTTACTTATTTTTAGTTAACGTAACATTATGTATGGTTAATATACACGTTTCTTATCTTCATCTACTTATATTCAAATAAATAATGTAAAGGCCCAAAGTTCTTACAAGATTCTAGCAGTAATTACTTAATATGAATACCTAGTTATGACATACTTCTATGTCTACTTAACAGACGGGTTCTGTTGGATTAGCTAAAGATTTTGGACACAAGCATGTAACGTTTATAGGTATACGTTAATTCTCTCTAGCAGCTTCGCAGTGGTATTTTATCTCGGGATCTTGGTTTTTGAAAACCGAGTGTCAGAGAGATTGAGATCTATGCATCGTTGATGTGACCTTATTCAGTTAAGTTATTCTTATCGACGGTTGTTAAATTGTTGTTGTTGTTTACAGTGGCTTACGTTGTTTATTTATGTAACATTTTTCGGAGAGGTTCATTTTATTGTGTCGACATTGGTGGATTAGTAAAGATCCTAAAATAACGACTATTTGACAGGCAACGTATTGTTTGCGCTCTAGAGCCAACACAGGCGGCTGGAAGGCGTTCAATTTGACGAGGGTGGACACTGCGAGCTCACCTGTGACTTGTGACTCGCACCCGGAAACTTTCCTCATGGCGATTTATTAACAAATGTGTTATATATTTTATTAACGTATCTTACTATCGTAATATCTTGTTAACGTTATACCATTGTTATGCTACAATGTCTTATCTGTTCTATGGTATTTTCTTTTCATTCCACTGTTTAAGGCAGACCGTATATGTATAAAATGTTCCGAATGTAACCGCTAGTAGGACTTAATTGTACTCGGATTTACCAAACACTTATTTTCTATAATCATATTAAAAGCTACACCGCATCTCTGCTCTGCCGAGTTTGTAACGTAAATACGTATATACGTAGGAAGCAACACGACATTTATAAGGCGACTGTTACAGAGAAGCATTATGTTATGTCGCTTGACAAGTAACATATCGCAGCACACGTCCAAGCGCGACACAGGCACAGACAGGCAGCGGCGAGGCGTTCAATTTGCGCGCGGTTGACGAGGGTCTACAATTTGCGCTCACCTGCGACCCGCGCTAAATACCTGCCTGACGGGGATTTATCGACAAACACATAATAGCCTCACGTCTAATACCCACAATGAACCCGAATATCTACATACTGAAGTAATAATAATGTCAAACATTTATTTGCCTTACACTTAATATTTATTTGATTAGAATTAATATGTATAAAATGTCAATTTATTGATACCACCGCCTACTAGTTCGTACATACATATTTACATACATAATTACGAAACCAAACAAAATAGGGAATGCAGATGTTTTTAACATAATAATTACAGCAAACTATAGTGTCTTTCACGATAAGGGTGAGATAAAAGGTTCACATGTTGAATTTACTTTTTGTCTGCGTCGACCTCAGACTTGTATTATGAAGTTGTCTAATTTCAACAACAGATGTCGCTAGCAGATAGTACAGTAACTTATTATCCATTCTTAATAATATTATGTTAAGATAAAAAAAACTCGTAGACCTCAGGTAGAATTTTAATCTTATTTGAAGCTGATTGCAGATGTCCATGGGTGATTGTAGCCACTTATTATGAGGTGACTGCGTACTTGTTTTCTTTTGTATATTAAACATATTTAATTTACAACGTTACAACCCATAACTGGTAGAGCCTGTCTGTATGTAGAATTCGTCATGTTGTGTTTGTTTTTTTCTATGGGATTATTCTATGTTTAATTAATATATTTTAACAAACTAAGCGTTAGTTCAGTTTAGTAGGTACATTAAGTTTCAATTGTGGTTCGAGGACGAGAATGTGTTTTTGTGACTCAGCGTGATGGACAACAAAGCTGGGTGCACGCAAACGAGCAATTGGCAACGTTTGATATTATTTTTTACTGACTTATCATTAATAATTGTCTGTATTTTCTATGTAAAAGTTGTTTAGTATACTAGTTCATTTTCAATATTTTTTTCAGCATAAAAAATACATTGAACAACTACAACTAAACATACCTAAGAAGAAAAATACTATTTTTTTTCAATAGGCGATACGACCCCATGTGCGAAGAGATTGCAACGAAAGCAATGGAAGGATCTTCAATAGGTTTCATCAAAAAAATCTTTTATTAATCCTAGTCTCGAAATTATTAAAGTTAATAGATACCCAAAATTGCAGTGATAGTGAAAAGTTACTCGAAGTACATATGGCTAATGGAGACTCTACAGAGCAAAGGATCATGAATGAGCCACAACTTTCAGCATCTTATAAAGAAGAAACTGCTGTAAATTTATTTAAAAGAATGTAAAAGTATCAATAAATATATAATGCACTTAAAAGTTGGAAAAATAATTTGAGGAAAAAAAGTTAACAATCAATAAAATAAACTTTAATTGGTTACAATTTGTGAACATTAAATATACGAAAGTTAAAAATATATATATTTAGAGGTTACAATATATAGGGACGACCATTGAAAACACCGAAAATTCATATTCATAGTCCTAAACCCATTATTCAGTCTAATATTTTGCTCAATCTAGCTCACAAAGGCAAATCACGTGACTTAACTATCTGTTATTATACGGGATAATACTTTTCATTTATATCCTGATCTTGACATTCTTTAGTGAATGATTAGATCCTCAAATTCACACATGAAGGTGGTGCAATTCTTTGTGCAACGGCTTTAGAAGTTGTATTTTGATCTGTGAGATTTTAAGAGTCTAACGACGCTTTTAAAATATTATTCGACTTCAGAGTTACTAAATCTATGACTAATTTTAGGTAGGAGTCCTATCCTGTATGTGGTTAATTATAAATGATAATGGATGGTAGTGATCATTTACCAAGTCGACTCTACGCTCGTCTTCTAATTCAATTTCATACTAAGAAATATTCTAGAAATGATTTAACCCCGTATAATAGAAAGTCTTTGTTAGAAGAGCATAAGCAGTGTAGGTACGTCGACGAAATTAAAGAGCCACTCAATAAAGATCAAGTGCGGAGGTCCTTGTCCAATATAAAACCCATTTACTATAAATCATTATTAGGAGACCGTTTGAGCCTCTTCCTTATATTTGCTGTTCCCTTTATGGGGATCGTCCACAATCAATGGCCTCTCCATTCTCTGCCATTTAAAGTTAAGTAGGGACCCCATTAAGTATGAGTTATGAAAGTTTTAAGGTAATAAAAGGTACAGGGCATATTACTATAGATTTCCTTCAGTTAAGATTGACAGAGTTACTTGAACTATAATACATACGAACTTTTTACAAATTTTATCAATAGATTATCATCAACATAGACAGACATATCTATTTCAGCTTTGTAGTTTTCTCTATGGTTTACTTGAATTATGAAAAATACCATTCAATTCCCGTATTGGCGAAAACTTTTAGAGTTGTATTAAAAGTACAATTCTAATTAAAACAATTCCCTAAATTAATAATTAATAATAAACTTTATAAAATAAATTGAATATTAGTGATAACAGCTTAAGTGGTTAATTTTGTATAGATACAACACAATATCGATCACGTTGCCACTATTTGTCACGGCGGAGGTGCCGGCGGCGCCGTGATTAATGCATCTTAGAACGACGCGGGTGATAGTGAATTCAAGGAAAATGGGTTAAATTGTTTAGGGAAAATTTCCCCTTCGACGTTCTTCGAAGTTCTCGTTTCAGATCGTTTGGAAAATTTTGATCGATGAACCATTATGCGGTCGAATTATAATAGAGCAGGTGATAACGTTCTTGAAAAATGTACGATCTTATGAAATGTAAGTAATCTATTAATTATCTGTTATTAATGAACAGTAGAATAGTGATCGATTTACATAATTTACTTTTTCACAATTGTCTCTCCACGAGGAGCCTTAAGGTTCGAATATCGTTAATTAGAAACACAGCTAGTAGACATTATATGTATTTATATTATTATAAACATTTCAATTTCAAAGTAATAAATCCGACCTATTTACCACGGAGAATTAGTGCGTGATGGAGGTGTTAAATGAATTTAAGCCATCCGTAAATTTCCGAAGCTCGATGCGTTTTAACATTAATAAATTCACAAGTCAATATCGTAACCTGGAAAAATAGGTTAGTTACCGGCTAAATCAATTTTGTCGGCTTAACTCAATCACTCCTCTGTCTGTAATGGGATTTCCTGATGAATCAGGCCATATGGCGGATCAACGACGTCGACACAATCGACGGGTTTTCCTCTTGTCACAACGTATTACGGTTTTTTGTTATTCAGGATTGTAGAAGCTTTGCATAATTTTGTGCTTGATTTCACTCATTGCAAGGAAGTTTGTATGAATAAAAAATTAGATAACATTAGATATCTCACTCACACCCGCTTTCCCGGATGGAAGATGCGCTTTTTAAACTGAGGAGATAAATATTTATTTCAAAAGGTATCATCATCACATTTATTTTATTTATTAATATTTGCTAGAAAAATAAACAACACATTCTTAATAAGAACAGTAGTTTTGTTTATTATTCGGAATCCGAATTTCAGATTACCTATTACCCTTCATAATGTTTAGATTAGTTAATATAATAATTCTTTTGATATCTTTTGACGATTACAATAAGTACTTAAATATTTTATCCATAACAATGCTTTATTGAAAAATAAACAAATTAATCGGTTCAATTAAGTAATAGAAGGTCGGCTTCCTGTACATTCTTTGTGAGTAACTTCAATATAAAAACCATTACGGGTGGAACATTAGGTATTTATCCAAGGGATAAGCGCGGAGCCGCCGCGCCTCGAGGCGTTACAAAAGTCGTAAAGAATAAAAGGGAATTGTAAGCCCATAATGCAAAAAGTACTTAAGTGATATACTTAGTCAAATTGAATTTTTCTGCGGATAAAAAATTAAGGACGCCAAGTGTGTCGGGAGAAAGTTGGGAAGTCCGCGCGAGTCACGAGTGACTCGTCTGTTTGCTCTCTGGATTCGCTCAACATTTTTTTTCCATTAAGCTCGATCTTATAAGATGTCGATTATCCACTTGATGGCGCCGCGCTCTCCGCGCCGACATTATTTGCTCTCAGTTATAGAGACAACGTTTTGTTATTTTTTAATAGAACTTTCCATCTTGTATTTTCGAGGAGTTGTTTATATACTTTTTTAATAAATATTGATATGAGGGTTTTCTGTAATTTTTGTTATTTATACGTAATCTGATTTGTCGTTAGGACATCTGCCAATTGTGTTCGATTTAATTGATCTTTGTCAAAAATATAATTGTCTATAATGACTAACTTGACAAAATAATATCCCATATATATTTATGAAAATGAATTTATTTACTATTATGTATGCAGTGAGAGCTGGCGGTACATTTATTCTTCTTGTAACCCTGGTGCTTCTCTATGTTATTTTAATTTATTTAAAACAAGAATCTGTTTATGAATTTCCGAAGGATTTGGAAAAATATTTAATGTACGACGCGTTACCTGTCAGTCCAGCTGTCGAAGTTGATAAAATAAAACTAAAGGTGAAAGAATTAAATGAAAAACGTGAGGTAAGAAACTGGAGAAAGTTTGGAACAGTTCGAGCGCATACGACGATCCTGGTGGTCCAAGTTCACAAAGATATAGTGCGGCTTCAGTACCTCATTGTGTCCCTCGCTCAAGTTCGCTACATTGATTCAGTTTTATTAATTTTTTCTCATAGTTACTATAACGAATATATGAATCGGTTGATTCAAAAAATTACTTTTTGTAAAGTGATGCAGATCTTCTACCCTTATTCTCTTCAACTGCATCCAGATAAGTTTCCTGGAATGGATACTGAAGATTGTGGATACGAGAGTTCATTTAACCCTTTAAAAGCATGTCAAGGCCGCAATGCTAAACTGACTGAACACAAGCAACACTGGTGGTGGAAGGCTAACTTCATTTTCGACCACATGACGTGGTCCCGCTCTTATACTGGTACTGTTATCTTCCTGGAGGAAGACCAGTATATCGCCCCAGATTTGCTATACATTTCTCAATACGCTCAGCGTTCTTTGAACTACTTTCCCGAAGTCGAAATTATGTCGTTTGGAAGAATTTTCGTGAAAAATTTGGATAGTAGTTTATTGACATTGGAGTATTGGAGGCCGCCGTTCGATGTGGGAGTTGCCTTTAATAAAACTACTTGGAGAAAGATCCTCGGATTATCTTCGTTTTATTGCATGTATGACGACTGTAGTTGGAGTTACTCATTGCTGAATTTGTTCAAACATTTTCCGAAAGGAAATATCAATATGGTGGCTTGTGTGTCTCCAAGAGTAATCTCTACAAAGCAGTTTGATAATCTGAGTCGTTCGGTAATAGAGTTATCACGAGATTTTATGAACTTGCGTTTGTATCCGGAAAAAGTAAAAGCTGTATTTGTGTTTGGGCCGGAAGGGAGAGTTGAACGCAACGTGCAATCATCTACGAAAGGCAATGGCGGCTGGGATGACATCAGAGACCAGCTCCTGTGTCTCGATCCATTGATGACGACTACTGAGGACTATGACACTACAACTTCAACACAGTAAACTCGAGACTTGTTTAAAGTAAGAAAACCTTACATAGCCTGTTTACAATATTTTTTCTTAGCATTAAAATAAAAAGTAAAAAATACGGTTACATAATTCAATATTACTATTTACTGGAATTTAACGGAACATATTGAAAGAGATTAAAAACAAAACGCACTATTTTCGGGAGCATTGTGTGTTTGTTAAATTGATTAAATTCTTAAAACGTGAAGAGTATTACATCAATTTGTAATACTGTACTTACTTGGTAACCCAGAAGCGATAAACCACAGTTTTAACTAAGAACTCACGAAGCATGTCGTTACATCCGACAGTAAAAGCTCCGTATCGATAATAACATTATATGATGGCCATCAGAGTTAATCTCGTTATTTGTATCCAAATGGGACGAGATGTTATAAGTAGCGTATATTCGGGTTTCATAGCTGGTAATTAGAGTTTTAATGTGGGCGGTCAAATTAGCCCTCATTGCGTATTCCATTTGAGCGCCGATCGTGGTTGAATTATGAATTTCTCCAGGGCCCGTCCATGCCCTTCCTGCTCAGTCACAATTTATAGGAGACGGCGGATTTTATATTGTAAGTGTAACTTTATTATATGAGTAATAACTGAAATCAATGAGCCTGAATTAGCTGGCTGGGGTCTGTCCCCGGAATAGGGGAACACTTGAATTATATTCTGAGTATTGATTTCGTTTTGCTGTAGGTAAGCCGTACTATAGTTACGCCTTACTTAAATTGTTTAAATCTGAATGTACTATGGCATTTACTTTGTGGTGTAGGTGATATATAATTACAATATGACATGGTTTTAGTTTGTTTCGTAGTAATGTAAGAAATACATTATTTATCAATAAATTATATTTAAGATATGAAAAAATACATATTTTATTCACACTTTTCTTATTCATCTTCTCAATGATTCGCTAAGTTTTCG
Organism: Spathilepia clonius; assembly: GCA_018250295.1. Classification (NCBI taxonomy): domain Eukaryota; kingdom Metazoa; phylum Arthropoda; class Insecta; order Lepidoptera; family Hesperiidae; genus Spathilepia; species Spathilepia clonius. The sequence continues at coordinate 7,473 of DWRA01000338.1, read as the reverse complement.
TCTCTTACACAGGGACCGTTGGTAGGACCTTTCTTATAAATATTAAATTAATTTTGAAGATTTAAGTCATTTTAAGAAATAATTTAGAACTGAGATGAAATATGTATTTTGATCGCATAACTTATAATTGTAAAGGTATGTACATACTAATTAGAGTAATATAATATAATTGTTCAAATCTCTTAACACGATATACTTGTTATCATTGCATTGAACAGTTTCAAATTTTAATACTCCATGTTCTACACATATCTATTGAACAATAAATATCAAAAGTAGACAAGTATAAAACGAGCATCGATAAAAATTTATCATAAAAATAATATGACAAGTTAACAAAACATAGAAAATGGTCTGTGAAATGGTGTTCCCTTATTCAGCTATTGTTTGGAATTGAATCCAAGTGTTGGCAGTGTGGCCAAATACAATGACAAATGTTAAAGTGCTTTAACATTTGAACGCAGTGCGGCTTAGTGCCTACCTTTCAAACGGTTTGACACATCGTTTAAAGCCCGCGGAAACCGTCAGAGTGCGAGCTCTTGTCGACGGGAACAAATCCATTTCGGCTGAAACGTTTTCAAAATACAAGCAGTTGATAAGCGAAACTGGCCTCAGTGGTATTCGTGTTAAGGGCTACAGATTTCCGGCTTAGTTATTTTAATTGCGTGTAGAGCCGTAGATACAGTTTGAATCCATTGCTATTCGATTTTGTTTAGCGTAGTGTTGCGGGGTTGGAATGGCTTTGCTAACTTATTTGTACGGTGGTTGTGTGAGGTAGGGATGCGTGTGGTTGTTTGCTGACTTAAAAACCAATTTTGAGTGTTAGGTGTTCAATTTAAAAGTCACGAAGTTGTGCATTTATATTATTTGTAATTGAATAATTAATTTATTAAAGGAAACAAACACTGCGTTACTGTTGTAGCTACTTATACTATACAACAGGAATCTTTGGATACATAATGTGACACAAACTTGCGGTGTTTGAAATTACTATTCTCGGGTAGCAACGAGTCTGTGACCTATCTCAGGCAAAATTAAAATCCTATTTGTGGCTGATTACAGACGTCAATAGACAACATACGGATCACCTGATAACAGGTAGATAATTTGCTCATTTGCTTCTTCAATTACATAAAAAGAAAACCTCAACAAAACATACAACTTCCAATGGTTCCTGCAACGGTCCGTACACGCATACCTAAGTGTAACTAAATTGTTAAATCTGGCTACATATCAGGCGAACAGGGTGTAGCAAATATCTAACAACTATCGTTCGGCAGAGCGTTTCTCAAGGGAAATCTAGGCCGCCTTAGAATCCGCAATGAATTTGATTACGGGGAAATATGGGACGCGTTTTTGGCAATAATTACGATTATTGTTGCCGTTCAAGAACGTGAGCGTTAGAAGCCCACCGGGATGCGCTTTGGGACCATTTTTTTCGAGTATAATGTTTAATACCTTACAATTAGAACTTATAATTTTGTCTTTATTGCGTATCGATAAAATTGATTTATAATAGATGTAGAATGAAATAATAGCCGGGTATATTAAAGAACATAAATCAAATACCAAATAGCCGGGCGTTTGTAACTGCAAATCAAAATTAGACTCAAGCAATTTTATTGTTACTGTGAGCGCAGCAAGTGTAGTTTGAGGTAGGAGTTTTACGAAGATTTTAATTTTTCATCCGACAGTTGAGTATAACAAAAATTAAAACTTTTCCCACGTTTACCTCGTTTCTGACAGGGAGAACAATTTCTGAGCGTTTCTGGCGAATGCGAGGAAACGTTGGACTGAGTGCAAGTCAGGTGCTGCCTTCACGCATCGAATGGAGTTTTAAACTTTATTACAACTTCGTAAGTTGTGTACAATTACTTGTGATTTAATTATACTCCTTCTACATTTACATTTAACAATTCATATGACTTTTTCTATTTATATAGTATGTTTGTAAAGATAACCTTTCTCGAATTCTCTAGCTTTATTTAACGGAGAGGAATGAATAAGATCCTTCACCTGTCAAAGTTTTGATCGTAAAAATAATGTAAAATTATGTTATAAAGAAAACGTATAAAATTGTAAGAAAGTTAAATTGATAGGACTCTTTTACTTTATGTACAGGTTTAACCGTCTTCGTTTCAAATAAGGGTAGGGGACAATTTAAAACAATGCCATTGTGGAGACGACAGTTGCCAAGTGTTTGTAAGGTTTCGGTCGTGTTTCCGGTATTGACGGTGTGCTTAGAATGGCGGAGAAGCAATTTAAGTCCTTCACACGGAAAGCGTCGGTGGTTGTATGCCGAACAATTGATTGGTTTTCGATTTTAAATAAAAGACCCGGACGGGAACTTCCGACAGTATAAACTTCGCCGATTTCAGGAGCGAGTTAAAAAGTTCCTTTATGAGAACGTTAACAGGCCATCGAAGTTGAGCCTCGGCCCCTTCCGAGCTTAACGGGCGAGAGCGAATTGAAAAGTTAAGAATCATTGGGAACAATAGTGCCGTGTCCAGCGCGCCCGTAATGGCGCAAGTTGGGATTTGCGGGAATTGCAGGAATTGCAAAACGTCAGTTTGCAATCATGATCGCTAAGGTTGCACGATTCCCGAAGAAAATTATGAGCAATAATTGTTTTAATATAATGCGGCAAAGGCGATAAGCGTTTTCTTTCTAATCGCTAAGGAACAGAAATTGGCTTTAGAAATTTTTCAAGTTTAGTGGTCTGCCGTGCTGCTTATGTTTTATGTTTCTACACGTATTTTTCCCGACAATTGTGGGTGGTCTGAAACATACTCCACCACGCTGCTCCAATGTGGATTTCGGTTACATCCCAAGAGAGTAAATATTGTTACATTTCCCAGTTACATACAAATGTGCACCGTGCCAAAACGAAGAATAACTATTGTAATATTCGTTTTGGCACCGACCGTGTGTTCAACACGAACTTTGTAAGTATCGCGCTCAATGTAACGGAGTTGGCTGCCTCCCTACGTTCAGAGTAGGGTATAATACATAGTTAAACAATATTCAAGAGATATAAGATTAAAGATATATGCACCATTTCACGATCTAAGTTATTTAATATATTTAACAAATCACATGCACGATGTAGGAGCGAAGAAACTTTTTGTAGATGGTGAAATAATCAGTACCTGTTTGTTCCAAAAACTAATAGGATAATTATCCAGTTTCATGCTTATAGTCGCTTACTTAGTAGTCATACCAGTTGAGGTTAGATTAATCAATAAGAATATATGTATAGTTTATATGAGACAAGACACATGCGTTGCTACCGTTAAGACTGAGTAGGAAAGATTCGTGTAAGGACACGCGTTACCGTATTTATCACATAAGAACAGAGCGTTTAACCCTACCTACCATATAAGACAAAAGTAGATATGGCGTTGGTGTCGCCATGGGCGGTTCTAATCCTTCTTATCAACAACAAAATGTATTACACATTTTTTACGCTAGAGATTGCTCTGAAATGTTCAATCTTGGCTATTAACCAATTGAAACGTAATGTACTTACATTAAGTACTGAAAATTTAGTGAAGGTTAATGTAGTGAATCTCGCGTACGAAGTACGGTATCAAACGCGCCACTCGCGAGTGTCGAGTGTCGAGTTTCGAGTGAGTGTAGAGCGCGCCGCTCTCCACGGGGCTCGAGGCTCGAGTGTCGCCCCGCTTTGTGATGCCGCTTGCAACTTCTTTCATGGATGCAATTACATTGTTTGATTATGCGGCTTCACGGTGATACGTGATGTTGACATTAATGTTGAGTGTTGACTATACTCTTCAGATTTTATTCATGCCATCATTAACGTTTTAGTGTGTCTTATTCGGTAATAGGTGTCCACAAAACTTATTAGAACAGATTTAGAGTATAGAGTTCCTTTCAGAAAGTTATTTAAACCTACCAGGCATAGTTTTCTCGCAATATTTTTGTTAGTCATTGAATGTGCACTATATTTACGTGATAGTAATATTCCTTGAAAAACCGGAAGTGGTTGGAGACTAACAGTCACATATTATTGACACACCTATCCTTCAACGTATTTATTACAAAGCCGTATATTTGAAGGAACTCGCCTACTCATACATTAAATTGATGATATCTAGTTATGATAGCTTATATAGTGCACAGCTTTGCCGGCAAGCCTCGTTCCTCGATCACTTACATAACGCATTTCAGGGTTTATTTCACGCTACAATGGAGAGTGTAGTTACCGGATATATGGACGCGACACATTCCTTCGCCGGAACAGTTTCTAAACACAAATCGGTCTCAATCAGTCACAACCCAAACACTAGTTCAGACAACGTGCATACTCGCTGCACGATAGATGGTGTTAGTGGGTTTATAAACTTGAAGGGCTCATACATACATAGCACGTGTACGGAGTGACATATCGTTGGGTCGGAGTAGTTTCGAACAGAGATAGGTCTCCATTAGTCATACAACACAAACAATGTTTAGTCCAACAAGCGTACGATGGATGCCGTCGTGTGTACTCGTTGTAGTCGGAAGTTTCCAAACTGAGATGTCTCTCCATCTGTCATATAATGTACACTCAGCGATACGTTGGGCTAAATCATGACTAGTTTCTTGACAGCTTATTCCGTGTTTAGTGTACCATGTAGAACATAGTTAGATTTACTTTGAAGTCTGTACCTAAAACGGGAAGTTGGAAGGTAATGTTGTTGGATTAACTTCAAGCTTTGTATCATTATGATAACATATGTTATGAAATAGTTATGTTACTGTACAGATATACTGTATATATGCTATTATAAGAGGAGGTGGTGGTAATATGACAATAACTCACGACACTTTATGTCGGCGAACTTAGATATAACGTGATCGTCTTAGTCTTCAAGAGTGGCAGCGCGTCTGTACTTCGATTCAGGTAAAACTTCTATTACGTAAAGAGTTAATTTCAGATGTCTAAGGGTCATAGTGGTCACTTACCATCAAGTGAACTGCATGCTCGTATGCTACTTTCATATTATAAAAAAAAAACTCTTCGTGATTCAATGCGACACCTACCTTGTGGCAGTAATGTGAAAGCGACTTGTATAACAATACTTAAGAGTAAGATTACACCAGAACGTAATTGATTACATTAAATTAACCAAGTCTCTTGTTACCTCGACGAGAGAGATCGTGGACACATTATCTGACTTCCTTGAATCTGAGAAAAAGATCTGGTTGGAGGAAAAGCCAAGTGACCGGATTTTTTCGCTTCCTAATGTTTTTTTGCGAAAATATATAACCTCCCTCTGGGATAATTATAAATTAGAATCATAATTATCCTTACTAGTCCTTTGTCATTGACCTATCAGACTGCCGGGCACGGTTTCATATCAGAATTACTGCATGATTACACATAAGTTAACCGTCTATTGAACAATCTCAGCAAAGAAAAGAAATACACATGAATTAGAGAAAGTAAATTGGGTTCTACTTAACTTACCTACCTAATTCCGAGTAGAGGTTTGTAAATTTCATATTATATTGTTGGGTAGCGGATTCTTGCACGCCAAAAATAATCCCCGCGTAATACGGGTCGGGGTGATGCGAGCTCTGCCTAATGGGGTGTTATCCGAGGCTTAGCCTGCAGGAGGGGTCAACAAGGTATGAAGATCTTTCGGCGAAGAAATTTGCTAAAAATAAAGTATAACAGAAAAAAATGCAAGTCATTGAATCCCGTAGGATTAGGGTGTTTTGCTACGCTGTTAAATCCATTAATTAATTTTGGATTTCTCTTGGGTAATGTTTTTCCGCAAATTATTTCACTGTTTACATTATTAACAGGTAGGTCTGCAATGGTACTGAGAAGTACGTCATACGATTTTATAAATTAAACATTCCTTAGAAAATCTATAAGAAGAATATTCCACTGTCATATAGGAAGAATGTAGGGCTGCCACTTAATGTGACAATTTTCACCATTGCTCTGATGTGCCCGACGTTTGAATTTTAAGAATTAGAAATTTATATCAGACATGTTAAAATAACACGGCTTCAGAATGGATAAACCGTTCCTAATGGATTGTCATTCAAACTAAACTTGTGCCCAAAATTAAAGCTCAGTCGGATACTAGGGAGTGGGACAAATTTAACTTGCAAGACCCTTGACCCTCGTATACAAACGAATTAACAAAGCAAGTAGGAAAGCTTGTAAAATGTAATATGTTTAACAATACATTTTATTAATGGAAATTAATATAGTAAATCATTTTATACAATATTAAGTTAATATATTCATCTGTTGTTGTCCGACTGCTCGTCCGCTCTGCCCGCAGGCCCGAATTTATTCACAAGCCAATTTCTTCGTCACTATTGTTATCTTACGCTAAGATATAGAATTATGGGATAAATCTGATTAAGAATACGAAAAGAAAGTATTAAACGCTGCGTTGTCTTTTCGTTTTTTTTTATCTACCGAGATAAATCTGCTAGACTATACTATACGATAGTTTTAAACGTTAAATAATTAAATAGCAGGTAACAAATTATTCTGAGTTTTAACACTTTAATGGTCGTCGTTAGTAGACAAACAGTCTCGTAAGCTGTGTAAAGTGGGCACGTGGTGCGGTTCACCCTTTAGTTCGACCCTCCATTAGCAACTAGCGCAATTTTAATCCTTGGCGGTCCCGACGTGGTTTAAATAGATGTAGGATTAATTACTAGTGATTATTAACTATAGACCTGGACTAATTTGCATGCTTTCACTGATACGTACCGGAGATCGTAGTGGAGTACGCTTCGAGACTCCCAGTTCTGAGAAGAGACCTGTGCCTAGAAGTTAAAATATTTAAAAAAAGAAGCTATTTCATGTTATTCTCAGTATATACGAGTTCTTCAATTGATATCATGGACATTGAAGGCGCATAAAAATTATTATTCCACCGTCTTAGAGTGGCATTTATATGTATGTATTTTACGTCACAGTGTCACTTGCCTCAACGTGCTAAGTTGTTGACGCTAGCAGTTGACGTTAACACATTAAAATACTATTGCTGGACACGACTCTTCCCTCAGAGTGACAGCTGTTTAGGCATGAGACCAAATTGGTGGACTTCGTACACCATTTCATTTAAATAACTTTTTTCGCTAATAGGAACATACGTATTTGCATTCTAAAAAACCAACAATGTGCGTGTTCGATTCGAACGTGGGACCCCCGACTGAGAACCCGAATTTCAAAACACTAGGCTTTCATCGCTGCTCTTTATTATTCTACCTGTACTCTACTTATTGCGTATTCTGCGCTACTTGAAACAGAAACGGATGTGCAGTAAGGGCCTGTTCACATTAAATAGATTAACATATTGGTAATATATCGGCAACCCATTACTGTCCTACTGCTGGGCACGGGTCTCCTCTTAGAGTAAGAGGGGTTAGGCCATAGTCCACCGCGCTGGCCAAGTGCGAATTGGTAGACTTCACACACTTTTTGAGAACTTTTTT
>DWRA01000337.1:0-26826 GCA_018250295.1 Spathilepia clonius | reverse complement strand
CTTATCGGAGACGTTTCAACTTAGTCCCCGGGGGTAGCAACAAATTTGAGATTGACCTAACATAGGACTCCAATTTTATCTGGGGTTGATTACGGATGTCCGTGGGCGGCGGTGCCCGCTTACCGTCAGGTCGACTGCATGCTGGTTTGCTACTTCCATACAATGATAAAAACACATTATATCGACTTCCTACATTGTGGAACAGTCCGTATACTATACATTTAAATAATGAATCTAGATTTATGTTCTCTGTCAGGATGTTTTGTTTTAGTCTCTCATCTATTCACGACACATAATCTTACACACGATATGCTTACACTCAGCCCAGTGAGTTGATGAGCTGTGATAACCTAGTGAATGAATCTCAGCCTCTCAATCGAAAGGTGTAGGCAGCAGGCACAGACCACATTTTTCAAAATTATATGCGTATTATTAATTAATCATTTCCTTTTGTAATGGTAAAAGAAAACATCGTGAGTAATCTTCAAAAAATGCCCCCAAAAGCGTGTAAAGTCTACCAATCCGCGCTTGACCAGCGCACTGGACCGTGGCCTAAACCCCTTTAACGGTGAGAGGAGATCGTATTCAGTAGTGGGACAGTAAAGAATTGATGACGAAAGTTAAATTTGGGATTCACCAAAGTGTAACGTGTATAAAAATGATCTCAATATCAATACCTATATATTGTAATTTTATTTTTGACAAGATACATTCGAAAAAAAATTTTGTCTACTACAAACATAACTTAATTTTCTTATGTGTATTAATTATTCAATTATTTGAAATACCATGTTTAAAACTACTATGTGTTTTTCCACATAAGACGTCTGCTATTGCATTGACATGTGACGTAATGAAGGTATATGTCTTACATTATCAGAAAAATAAACAATGAATGTTTTATGTTGCCTAAAATTGTCGTTTAGATAAATCCTTTTACGGAAACCCTTGTTTATGATTTTCAGGATCATTTCATTTATAGTATAGACATCTAGGAAACACTAAAGTAAGTTTTTTGTTCTGTAGAGACCTCCTTGCCTACTATTAAGTTTGTCACGGGTTGTGCTAGATGGCACTGAAACAAATACGTTAAGTTTCTTCTTCTAAATACTAGATGACGCTGAAATCTATTAATAATTTTACAGGTATCAACAACGCCAGGAACAAGAGAGAAGAGATTTTACAATACACGTATAAATACGAAGACAATAAAGACTGCTGCAAGCAAAATAGAATAATGTTATGAAATCAAATTGTTACCTAGATAATTAAACTATTATTTAGAGATTTTGTTTTATAAGCGATCTTTTGTGAATAACTATTTCAATGCGTTTTGTACTTGAAATCGAGGCCTATTCGGACAATCTATATGTGGGTAATAACCACGTTGATAAAAATATAACAAAATTATTATAATAATAATGTAACAAAAATATTTTTTTTATACTCGTACCTACTAATAAGGGTGTATAAATATTTATAGAACTAATTTATTACTGAAGTGAAACTATTCGGCAGATAAATTACTGTTGTGAATCTGCCTAAAATATTTTAATTGTACGTACCTTTTAAGATCGTGAAATATTTAGGGTGTATGACAAGAAAAATAGGTATTATTCAGATAGACAACACTACGACAGAGTAAAAAATACCTATCAAATCTATTAGCAACACTATTACTATTAGTGTACCGGCATAATATAAATATATCTCTTCATACATTGGCTTTAACAGGCTATTTGTAATAACACCATGAACATAGTTACAGTTTAGTTTCGTTAGAGTCCACATTAACCATATGAATAACATGTGCCAAAATACGTATAGAAAATAGAAACTCATAAATATCTGATGTATTAGAGCTAAGAAACACATTGGATCGTAGTAAAACAATAGACAAAAATTATAAATATACTTATCAGAACAAAATCATATCTGACGAACAGTGTAAAAATTAGTATTATAATGGTAACAGTAAGATTATCATCAACGACCTTTGAAAAAAATAATGAGTTCATCTTTCAATGGAGTGTAACATGTTCCTAATCCTGCTGAAAGAAGAAAAGTTAAAATTAAAAGTGTATTTTATTCCCGACGGTCCAATATATTAATACCCAATTATTTATACAAACAAATAACTGATTTATTTATTTATAACATCAAAGTAACTGCTTTTTATTAAGTGTTTATAAAAGCACTGAAAGGCAGGAAAAAAATAAGTACTAATATTTTTGTCTGTCTGTCTTTCCGTTTATTTGGGAACAATTTAAAAAACGGCTGGACTGAAATTACGGAACTTTTATTGGCTGGTATTATATAGTTACCCCTTGCTACAGGCTGTTTTTATTAATATTTTTTTATTTTTTATTTTAATATTTTAAGAGTTCCGCGTAACTGAAAGTAAAACTAACTAAATTTACCGTGTGCGCTCCATTTTGTTAAAACTTTAAAAAATATAAAATTTAGGCTATATTAATGACATGTTACACTTTTTAAACATAAGTGATTTCGGGAGGCTCACTTAGTTTGTATAGTAATAAAAAACTACATAATAGAAGCTACAAAAGAACTTCCGCTTTACAGAAGAAGTATATCGCTGCTTTGTTATGGTTTGAAGAGTATAGGGAGATTTAGTTTTTGTCGGAGTTATAACACAACCCTTAACAGTATTAAAACATCAGTGATAGCATTTAGATGTAACTCCCTGACCACTATGACCAATTAACATTCGGCATGCTCGTTTGCTGCTTTTTTACATGACAACTAGCGATACTAATATATTATTATTGGAGATCCGGTTTAAATATTACATGCCTAAGGTATTTTCATTTTAAGTAGGTAAGCAAATAATAGATTTTAGTTAAAAATATATTCCAATTATGTTTACATTTTACTGATGAGGAATTATCATTTGTCTAATGAATTTTGATGCTAACTAGTAAAAGAACATTATATTGTTGATGATAATTTTACTATAGGTACGTGTTAGATATAGGATACAATATGTAAGTACTACAGGTATTATTAGTATTAAATTTCGCTCAGTAACTATTAAATAATTTGATATTTAATACTAGGAGCTTAATGATTTATTTCATGTTGTCGGTTAGCATAAAAATAAGGTTATTTTAATTAGCAGTTTTTTCTAATTATATTACCTTTAAATGTTAATTTTGTATTAATGCAGCTTCTAACCATAACTGTATAAAACTATACGATGTTTGTCAGTTATTTATATTTATATATACCTACCTATGGACATGATTTTAGATGAACTTACCGATCTTTTTAGCTACTCGTTACTCTATTTGTATACCTACTTTTTACATGCAGACTTATTAAGTAAGTGTACACATCATAATCACGATGTATAGCTGTCATTAAGTGGTTACTCGAAGATTTCATTCATTAAAAATTTACCGAATTTATTTCAATATTTGGCATATAGTAGTTATTCTTGATACTCTATTTACTTAAGATACTATAAGAATTTGTTCGTTTTTTTGTAATTTGTATAGAAAAATATACTAATTTTCATTATCCATACAAAATTTATCATTATCGTGAATACTGTAGGTACCAACTGGTTCAAATTTAAATTCATGGTTTACTTAGATAAGTATGAATGTATATTCTTTCTTTGATATTGCATGTTATGTACACTTACATAACAGACGCCTAACCGCTGAATTTTCTTGCAATAACTAACACTGCCTTTGTGCTCCTGTAAATATACAATAGTCGAAGTAAGGTGATTATATAATTACAAGTTTTTTCTGCCTTTTATTTCCCAACCTCGTAAAAACGAATCCCCAGATCTACTACTTAAGAAATATAAATAGATATGTTAGACACTTGTCTTAATACATAGTTCCTTTATTTTCATTCCCATATTTAAAGAATGGGACAGCTGTATGATACGCGAATTTGTCACGAAAAGACAATCCCATACCTCATTTGAATCAATCAAAATAAATTCTCTTTGCCAACTACTAAGTGTGCCAAAGAATAGTCATGAAGACGAAATGGCAAGTCTGCATAGTATATAATGTTCTATTAATAAATACCATAGTACCTATACATGATAACAAAACATCGATATGAGAATCTAATTAAAAGGAAGTACACCTTCTCAAATCTTCTTTTATCAAATGGAGATCTCTATATTATAGGAGATGTTGAGAAAACTTCGATAGCGTGTTAAGAATTTCATTCAAGCACCAACTCGTGACGAGTTGCGCGAAGTCGCCACATCTTCGACCTTTTTTAAATCTGTTAAAAATAACTATTTATCGAGGTAAGGTCGCTGTTCTCGTCATCACGTAGCTATATGCTAAATATTAGCGTTCACGCCGAAAGCTCACTACACAGACAATCCTTATTTATAAGTATTAATATAATAAAATCGACGATTCAGTCAGTTTGTTTGTCTGAATGCGATGCACTTCAAAAGTACTAAAAGTATTCCCATACCGTCTTTACTAGAAGACAGAGGGATTAAAGAGAAAGGTTTAGATGTACGCTTCATACAATACATACTTTAAATTTTTTGAAGTGAGACGTTGGTTGTTGATCAATAAAATTAATACAATCAATCAGTTTACTACCACAGAAAAAAAATACACATTTATACTAAACCCGTTTCGCACGGGTTTACTATAAATAGTATTAAAATAGTTACGCGAGTTGTTAAAAAAAGGTGGTTAGATTTCATGTGTCTGTACATCTTTAACTGGCTATTATTATAAAACATGTTTTATGTAAAGTCAATAAAGTAAATGACATTGTTAATTATTTACGGCATAAAAATAACATAAGAGAGATACTTCTGTTTGCTTATTATTCTGTGAATGCGTCCCACATTATTATTTTTCTTGGCTTCGATGGCGTCACTTCGATCCTTTCAATCTGCACTTTGGCGACGCGCCAGTAACGAGCTATTAATTTTCTTAAGACGTTCACTACGTCTGGAGACAATGACAAGACAATGGGGCCGGGAGTTACATTAGACAATAAAGAATTCACTCCTCTGGAATACCTGACGTAGATTTAATAATGCATTTTAATGGATAAAAATTAGTCTTCTATAAAATATATATAATTCAAACTATATTTCACCATTCACTGGACTATATATATTTTTGTGCCAAAAGCAGCGAGGCAGCCATACTCTGATGGTTTAAAATGTTTGATAAGGTTATCCACTTTTTAGAAACGTTCCATTGCAGTCGTTAAAAGCAACAAGATACTATCTATGATCGATTTTACGTAGGAATCTTTGTTGAATTGTGTTTGTTTACTTATGGATCACTTACCAATACTACTCATGCAATCCTCCATTATGTGAGAAGACACAGATTACGTTATATTAAGTTAAAATAAAATATAGGGTCGTTTTAAGTTCTTACATATTTTTGACAAGCTTATGAAATCAATAAAGATGCAAGATGCATTTTAATTATCGCTTAATGAAACTAGCGTACATTTTAATAGTATTATATGCAATAGACTACTTACATCGTCTTATTCCAATGTTTGAGAAACAACAATTAAACGCGTGTTAAAGGGCGGAAACCCGGTTTTAAGGGGGTGTTAAAACGCGGTTGTACGTGTGGAAGCTTACAAAGTCGTCTTGCAACCCTTTACGACTAATACTTTACTTAGTACATGCTACACGAGTAGCTCGATGTATAAAATTAAGTGGTATTTGTAATTTGTTGAAAAATCTTTTGTTTTGAAATTTATTGTACTTTTCTAATGCCGGCCACGGTGATGGCCAACCCCACAGAGCGTCACGAATTCGATTTCGAGACAACCAGTAATTTATCCATGTTATGAATTTTAGATCTGTTCTGGGTACTTATGTTATTCTTAATGCATGTAATTTTTTGTAAATAGTAGGTACTTACGTCCAACACAAAGTTGTAGAATAATAGCGTTACTGTATGTACAGAAAGTCAGAATATATTTTTAGTGTAACATACAAGTATTTTTAGTGTAACATATATCGTACTCAGTAAGTAATGGTTTTGGGTTCGTTTCCAGGCGGAAGCAACGTTTATGTAACACTCAATTGTCTCGGGCCGTGTCTGCGCTAAATTTAAGTTTGCGTGCAAAGTACTAGTAAAGCATATCCCATGGCGGGAGCAGTGATATTATTTAAAACAAATCGATATTTACATTAACATATCAGCTAATGAACGTCCGTTCTCTTAAAACATTCTGAAGTAAAAGTACTACATAACAATAAATATGCTACAACGGCACATCCATTAGGTATCGTTTGCCCAATAATGAGAATGTTGTTATAAGTGATAAAATAATGCAGAAATGACACGGAAAGTCTTAGTAAATTAAAATGCGTTATTAAGATTTGATAATAATACAGTTTGAGATCTGTCCCAGGAGTCTGGAACTATCCTCCAATCAGCATTCACGGTGGTTTCTTTACGCCATTAATCTAAGTGGTTTAAAAGCCACATATAGTGATACAACATTTATATAATCTACACACAAACGTAAAGTTATCGGACGTTCATTTAAATACTAAAAGATCCAGGTCACTCCCTCCAGAGTGTCGACACATACACGTCGTAAACAAGCGGGTGGAATGAGGTCCGATTGGCGAGCTTGTAAAATTTTATGCCCTATCTCGTGCCTTCCGAGGCAATTTCATTATGCTGCCCCTACCGTAAGGATGCAGTTTCGTTGTGTAATTTGATTTGAATTCTGCTATTTAAATTTAAAAGAAACGGTTACTAAACTGAGCAGAACATGTATTATTAAAAGGTTTTATTTAAAAAAAGTAAAACAAATTGTTCTATACACTAGGACCAGTGTCCCGTAAATACACCTTCCCGCTGTAGTGTCCACATCGTCAGTCCACCTAGCAACAGGACGAACGCTCTCGTTGCCGAAGATCATCACTTCCAGAGGTTTCATTACCTTATTGCTGTGCCATGAAAACAGATTTTAAACCTGATTTAAGCTATAGATCACACAATAAAACAGTACCAATAGCAACTATGTGCAATTATAGTATAGACTGATTACTCGTAGTAAGGGCAATCGGTAATAGAGTGGCATCTTATAGCAAGGGCGAGTTACGGCAAGTTACCAAGGTTTCGATCTGCGATCCAGGTCGAAAGTCAAGATAATGCTTGACACGTAGAGCACTAGCTCTACTAAGTTACAAAACTTACAGTGGTATTAAATAACCTGGTTGTCACAGTACATTGTGAAAGCTACTAGAATCGGTGTAGTTCGACCGGAAGGACAGCTGTAGAACCCGTTGCTTGCACCACCTAATGGTGGTGCAAGCTCATTTTTTAGGGTTACAGAAATAAAATATGATTTAAGGTATTTACGACTAAAGCTAAATAAAAATCAATATAAACACAACATTTTAAGCCGCTTGTACGTACATAGGGGACATCTTACTCTCCGGACTCACTTATACTGCTGCCACCTCAGTCATAAGGGCGGTGGGTAGGAAATTTCGGGTCTCGAGGATACCCTCTTTGCCCGGGCATATTCACAGGTCATGAATACCCCCCGGATCCATAATATTTCCTCATAATAATGTAATATTATTTAAAACATTATAATATAATGAAAATACATTAAAGATATATACCAACCCCACTGTTTAGTCTATACCAAGTTAACGGTCGTCCTCCCGGTGGTCGGAGGCGACCAGACCGGGGTGCTAAGCCGCTTGTGATTTAATATTAGTTCAAATAAATATAAAATATAAAACTGTGTACGAGATCTATTTCAATCGCGTTGAAAGATTTTTTGTTGAATTTAATAACGAAATTCGATATAAAAATTGCTAGGTCGACGAGGTTTCAGGATTTTGGATTTAGGAGCAAAATAACGGAATGTTGTGAATATTCGACAATTTCTAGTCCAGTAAACAAATCCGTGCATGTTGTAATAAAATCCCAGTAACGAAGCCATGTTTGCGCACCGGATATTTCAAAATTTATATCCTACGCACCGTACGTACCAGTTTTGAAAAATGACACATACAAAATACCTTCAATTTTCTTTCCTTTGTCTTCTTGCAAAGTTTTGGTTCGATTTGCATTGCAAGCGCAAGTTAAAAAATATTCATTTTTATACTACTAACAAATAATGTTAACTTTATATCAAACAGCGGAGGTAATTATACATTAATATAATGTATTATTCATTTATTATTACACAGAAAATTGTATAGGTGTACAACAAATAATATATTATACGAATGGATGTTTCACTCTACAGATAAATGTGGCGGTGGTGTCCGCCCTTTCTTATCAGACTCGTTATACCATCTTTAATGGTTGCAGCAAAGTACGCTCTA
Organism: Spathilepia clonius; assembly: GCA_018250295.1. NCBI lineage: Eukaryota > Metazoa > Arthropoda > Insecta > Lepidoptera > Hesperiidae > Spathilepia > Spathilepia clonius. The sequence continues at coordinate 18,476 of DWRA01000337.1, read as the reverse complement.
GTTTAATCGCTGAAGTGATACATTGATTTTCCAAGTAAAGCGATGCACCTGTGATGGACATCACGATTCCTGTTCTATTTCTAGTTTCTGAAATTCGGTAACAACCATGTAAAACTGATACAACTGAAACAGATAATATTATTCCTGCTTTCCGCCTGGTCCGGAACCAAACTCAAAGCCGATCCATTGACTTAATGGATATTGAGCAAAAGCGGCCGTCATAACGGTTCCTCTACCGTCAAATATACTTTGTTTACTTTTCCTTTGTTCTTCATTTTATGTAACCAATTTATTTTACAAATTGGTAAGGTTCCACATAGGAAGAAAGCATTAATCATACACCAAATCTATCCTACTTAAAAATGCCTTTTTAAATGCGTGTTTACTACAAATATATGTATTCATAAATAAAATAAAAATTTTAAGTGCACAGCGAGCCGTAATATTACAGTAAATTAATTAGTAGTATAAAATTAGCCCAATACGAGTCGCAGTCGTATACGGAGAGTTCCGTGCTACTAAATGTACTTTTTTATTTTTAGCAGCTGTTATCAAAGCAAGTAAATTTAAAGTGTGTCCCTATAATAGTATAATAAATGAACCGAAAAATAGTATGTATCTGTAATATCACCACTGTGAGAGCTCGCACTCCAAAACGGAATGCGTAGCAGTGTGATAATATATATATTATTATTATTAGTATATATATACGGGATGTCCCGTAAGTTCCTCGACAAACTTGAAGGACACATAGCTTAGAGGCTATCCTCTCTGATAACAAAAAATTACCTTAATAAAAGTGTCACCGTTTTTGAGATTTCGATTGTTTTATAACTTTAAAAATTCGTCCCTTTTAATCTGTTATCGTTAACTGCAGGTACATAATAGGTGACAAACTGCCTATTATTCATGGAAAATTCTAACAGACAGTGACAAATGCAGTTAAAAAAAAAAAATTGCGACTATTTTAAGATTTTATAATTTTCCAATATTTATACCAGCTTTGACTACATTCGGTGAAAAAAAAATGTAGTGAGCTATAACTACACATTACGTAAGAAACTTGTATAGGTTACGGAGATTTTAGAAATGTATCACACATAAGATTTCAAACAGACAAAAAGAGTTATGGCTGTTTTTGTTAATAAGGCACTGCGACATACCCAAATCTGACTAACGGGTTTTAATTTAAACTACATTTTTACCGACCCAGGACGTGCTAAATAGTACAAAAACACTTGAGACAAGAAAAATTTCAGCTGCCTTATTACGGTTCAAATGATACAGATCTATGATGTACGGGCAATGAGTGGAGGATTTCTGCTCTGCGAAGAGCGGCCCACACAACATGGCGGTGCGCTACCACAACGGTTTTATGTATCGACTACAGGGTTCCTACCTAAAAAATTAAAAGATTTTTTATTATAAATACTTACCTACCACAAAAATATTGCCTGAGAAACCTTAAATACACGAGTCCGACTCAGCCTTAGCCAAGTTTCATTGAATAAGTTGATTTTTTCTTGTAAGTCCTACTGCAAGCTGCAAGTTGAAGCTTTTCAGTTTTATTGCTTTAATACTTCAAGAAATTTCTACAAGCATACGAGTACACATCCTGAATCCATACACACTTTGCATTAAGAAGTGTCCTTTACCTTACCTAAGTCCGAACTTCAAAAGCCCGCTTTTTCTTGCAAACATTTCCATGCCACCTACAATATTTTTCAAGAATCTATTTGTCATCACATAGGTTTCAAAATTGATTCTCACTTTAATTTACAGGTGTTCATAGACGTTGTTTTGTCACGCATGCGCGGTTTCTTCAGCGGCCATTTTCCTAGTGTACGTACAATCATACCTCCACACACACAATTACACACACATGTAAAAAAATGTATCAAATTCTACGAAGGTTACGAATGCTTGCGCATGTGTGTTTGTATCTCTACACGCCAGTGTTTGTGTGAGAGGGATGCTGAATAAGGCTTTATTCATGTTGAGGGCAAGTTTAAATGAATTTGTTTGGTTTTTTGTAGTGTTACCTAATATAATAAATAGTACAAGGAAAGTGTTACAACATTAAATTCTGAGTATTATTTTACTGCTGTAATAGGTATAAATAAGTTAACGTTTATAGGTAAAAAAAAACAATATTTCTATCATTTATATATTTAACTATTTAGGAATAGGATATATAACGCATAATAATACCTAAAAAAAAATCTCTAACAAAATATATATTTGTTTTCACTAAACTACCCGAATATTATTAACATAATTAATGAATGACTTAAAAGTTATTAATATATTTATGAAAATTCTTAAAAAAAATTATACCCAGGTCGCAAGTGTTAATATGTCAGTTTAAAATAAAGATACTTGTTTTATTAACGTAGAAAAAGATTGCCTAGGCCCAAATCCAAGCACCTCTGAAGTTACAATACTTTAACACGAATCAAATGTAAAATTAAATCTTTGAGCATACCAGTAAGGTATGAAAACTTTACGAAGCTACATAAGATGACGTTCGCGGTGTAAACGAGTCCCAACATGTGACCTGACCTGGCTTAAACAGCACAGATTTAGTCAGCCCCGAGCCGCCACCGCCGGCGGGTGTGCGCGAGTGCGACCAACCTTCCGTCCCTCTCACACGAACCAAACAACCCTCAGTGCGAAGGAAACAGTGAGATAAACAGGAACTAGGTACGTACCAATTAAGCCTGACCCGAGAATTGCAGGGTTAAAGTTCCTTGGAGAGCTCGGTAATTAATATTCCGTACTTCTTAGGGTGAGAGCGTTTTTAACAGCTGTTCCTTGTTACGTACACGTTTGTTAAGATAACAGTCTCTTTAATAGTAACTCGCTTCGTGACTGATAATGGTGTAATACCGAAATAGAATGGTCATTCCAAAATCCCGGCTTATCACATTATTAGTAAAAAACTATGAAGTGGAGGTCATTTAGCATTAACGATGGTAATAAGTACTTTTTATTTATTTTTAATATTGTATATAAACATACAATTTTAAGGGTTTATTATAAGTAAAGTCTACATTTAGTAAATATAAATGTGATATAAACCATTAACAATTTCTGTAAGTTATCCTATTCTTCCTTATACTATGTTTGTGAGGAAGGTTTTCGTTTTTATATATTTATTTACTAAAATTTTGTTGTTTATAAATTAAATATTGCATGATGAAGAAGCTATAAAATTTATAATATAACTTTTAGGCGTACCTCTTCATTATGTGGTTACGTGCAGTGAAAGCTACATCGGTATATATTTATGTTTATGCAATTCTGAAGAGCTTCAGTAGTATGCCATATTTCATTATATGTCATTGAAACTACAACAGCTTTTTAGAAATACTGTATATTTTATACACCACGCCCTATATCGCAACCGTCGCGTTTGAATTATATGATCACATATCAAATTCTTTATTAATGTTAATGTCAGTTTTGCAACTCGAGAATCCGGTACGGAGACTTCCACACTATAACAATACGCGGTAGCTATTGTCAAAATAATCATCATTAAATTGTACATATTGACGTTAAAAGAATTCTGTAAAGGAACTGCTTTGTATAAATTATATTTAACTTGATTATTGTTTATTTATTATATAGATTCTTGATTATTATGTTACTTCATGTTCACAATGAAGCATCCGTGGTCGACCTCAGAGTGGATTTATTTTTCTTTGGGTTTATTTACTCCATGTGCACCATAAGAGTGACTGCAAGCTCATTCGCTATCTAAATTTAATAAAACATGGCATTAAGGACCTTTTAATATTACCTATATTACACAAAGAAATACTGAAAATATCTTGTATTTTATATCAAGTACTTCATTAGGGTTTTTCTTATTACGATTTCAAGCAAAAAAAACTTGGTGTTTTCGAATTTATTAATGAACGTCAAAAGAAAAACAGAGTTAATGACAGTAAGTAGGCCGGACCGGGGCGGGGGCGCGCAAAAACAACATGATTTAAGGAAAAAGGAATACAACAATTTCGTGAGAAAGCTTAAGAATGAAAAAATATATGTAAGTCTCAACACAAGACCTAAAGGTAAATATTACGCTAACTATAGCACATCGCTGAGCCGGGTATGTTGGGTAAGAAAGGCACTCTTCACCACGCTGCCCAATTGTGAAATATCCATTGACAATGTTTAGAAAATTTAAAGGTGTTAGTTCAGTCCCTTTTGATTCGACTACGGTAGCAACTCCGCCGCACCAATGTTCATAAATTATATTATATATGCCTTTTTGCAGTGTTAGGCGCTGCTGTGTTCGAAGCTTATATGCTCAAAGGGTATTTGAATGAAGAGTAACTTATACGAGATTTTCTAACTTTGTCCTCAAGTAAAGAGTACTTCGGTGTCCGATATCAGGTATTACTCTAATCATTCACACTTTATTACAGATCTTAATGAGCGAGTACCCTTTACCAATAAGTCGACTACCGATTAACTTGTTTGCTATGTAGTTTAATAATTTTAAATAAGGAGTACTCCATGTAGGTTTCTTCATGAAGTAAGCAACGTGGTAAACTACACTTCAAGGTTATACCAAAGACATCAAACCAGTAGTGAAATGGCTGTTCTCGTTATAGGTTGTTGCCAACTCAGATATGAAGAGGGCCTTAGGGACCGGCTACAAAGCTTAGGGTTCATTCAAAATGTACTTATTTAACCCAAATCCTTGTTATATTTTTAACAAAGTGATTACTATCCCGAGTTAGACTGTATCTTGAGTTCGTGATGTGGTCGATATGTACGCTTGTGCCCGGCATGGTTGCCATCATGCTGGGCGTTTCTATCATCCATGAAGAAGTAACTGTTAGATCAATAACAACAACAACAATTAATTAACTCTCAGATAAAGGGTCTCATTTCTGTGTGTGTAAACGAAAACTTTATAATTATGATGACGACGTTCCTGCTTGTGGCATACATGCTAATCGTGTTTTGGGCCACGAAACGGCTAACTTTACGTTTATATATTATTTTAGGCTATTTTATATATTATCCTGGTCTTCATATTTCCAATTTATGAAAAGATATCATTAAATCATTTTGAAAAATAAATCATTTTATTTCTTTAGCTATTCATATTCTGACCTGAATTTTTTTGTCAACGTACTCGCGATATACTTTAACAAATCTACAGAATTTGATATAAAATAGGTTCAGTTTATTGTCAATTTTCAGCTGAGTAGTCTGAGTAGGTTAAATAGTTTATTTTATATTACTAGAAACCTAGAAATCCTTTGGATGGGTCAAACTCAATAGCTTAAGTTGATCTCGAATATTACTTCCAGGTAGTTAATAGGTACTTTCATTTTATAAAATGTTTTTTTTTAGTTTTAGACTTCTGACTAGTCTAGCCTATCTATTAAAGAATCTTGATGTTGTCACGCACTGCGACTTTCACATCCCTCTGTCAACCGCAATCAATTGGCAAAAAAAAACTAATGATATTCTTATATCGATATAAAAAAAAACTAATGATATACTATATATCTTTAACGCGGGGCTAACGTAGCAGCATACGTCATACGCATACGTATTTTTACGATATCAGGCTAAGTTTAACAAAATAACATTTAATACGCTTACACATATTTACCCTTATCAGGCTTGTAAAGAGCTAACCGGGTCCTGTTGAGCAGTCTAACCCCGGCTACTCCTGTTTCTGCCAAAGTATGGCATTGTGTTCTACATAGTTTTGAAATTCCCCTAACCCTCAAGAACTGCGACGCACCTTTGATCGACTATTAAAATAGATCTTATTAAATCCGAAAATTGTTTCAATATGTCCTACAGGAAGTACTATAGTTTTCCGTCTGCTCATGGATATCGTATGTATGCATCAAGCAATACCACTATGACATGTTACATAGGCTTGTGTTCCTCGTTGGTTACAAGTAATTTGGGAAGGAATATCAGAACTTTGCTTTTACTATCCCGTGATATGGAACATCACAAGCGAAATGTTTGGATAAAGTCACTGGTTATATCCATTTGCGATCCCACGACGAACTACTACGATCGACCAGATGAAAAAAATCACCATCATGTCCAATATTTACGTATAGGTAAATAATTGCTGTGAGTATAATAAAACGGCGTTTCTGGGTAAGATTTGATTATTGTAACTAATCGATAAACTGCAATCCGTTTTCTAGCATAAACTACATACTTCTAGAATCAATAAGAAGTATTATTCACGAAATACCTAACACAAACTACAGACTATCAAAGCATTTCGACATAACACAAAAAACGAACTTGGTACTGTAATGGAAATGGAAGCTTTTAACATAAAACCACCATAACTCGTGCTAGTGTAGTACAAAAATATTCAAATGTTATGCCTAATGTTGTGCGGCTGGCGTGTCCTGGACACTTAGCTGAAGTTTGTGCGGTATGCCGACCGCCGCCCATCAAAAGACATTTAGTAATTTAATTTACCCAAAAATAGAGCTGTGTTCGTTAAAAAATACGACTACTTGTAAAAACTTTTTCCTACTAACCTGCGTCACTAATTACGACAACCTACTTTAATTTTCTTTGAAGACCGTTATCATAGATAAAGGTTTAGAATCTGTCCAAGGCACTGTCGCGGCACAATTTTCTTCTAGGTGTATTCTTGGAGCTAAAATATTTTTATAGAATTTGAGCAAAAAACGAGCATACCGTCCACCTGACATTGAATGATCACGACTGTCCATTGTCACCTACAATAAAACCATAATATGATTGAAGTCCTAGTTTTGATCAGCGCGTGACGCATCGATACCCCTGAGAACTAGATGCATATATTTATACAAGTGTCTCTCTTCTATCACAGCCAGAAGGTGATAGAACCCTTTCTGGCGGTGTGCCTAATGACAGCGGTGTTAAGCGCTGCTGTCTTCAAGTTTACAAGGCGTGGTAAGGGAGACATGCTTATCCTAGGCATTCCAACGTACTTCTCAGGGGTAGCAATGCATCTGAAATCGCTTCAGGTAGGATTTTAGTCATACCTGGGGTGGATTATAAATATCCATGGGCGACAATTGTCATTTACCATCGTGCTAGTTTATTACTTCTATCATAAAAAGTGTCTTATTTTTCTAAAGATTACTTTTAAGGTGGCTAGAAAAAGCAGAGGAAGAGAATTTATTAAAATTATGAAAATAGATTATTACGTCATACGTAAGACCTAAGCGACATATCGATCGACCCAGGACAAGATTAGAATTCTACCTAAGGATGGTCACAGATGCGTTGGTACTCCTGAGGATCAAGTTGGAACGTTTATAATAAGTAGGTCTCTCTCACACCCTACAAATCAGAACACTGCATAGCTTAACACTGCTACTATTAGATAGAAATAGGTGTGGCGATGATGCCTCCGGAGTCTAACTACAAAGGATTTTAGAAATTCGCCTTGTAGAAGTTTTAGATTTAATATAGTTCGCAGATGCTTAACGTGAAACAATGGCATCGTATTAATTTATCGTTTTGCTGTACAGTCGGTTGTCGACGGATTAAAATTGGGATAAGTATATGTATACCTTGTAGTGTAATTTAACTGTATTGTGTACTTGGGTATTTTATATTAGAGAGAGGCAGTCTACGTTTTTCACAACAAAAATCCTTGCTAATTCTTTAGTGTAAAATTATTTTTTGATGTTTTCGACATTTTATTGTTTTATTATTATAGGTATAGTATGTTCATCTTACACATAAAATCAAAATTCTTTTATATTTTTAACGTAAAAGTAATAAATAATTGTATTAACCTATCATTACCTAGTTATACTTCAAAATCCACAGCTCTAAATAAAGTGGGTTTCGAATTTAACCCAATCACTTTGATGAAAATATTATTGGATCATCATTGAACCTCTCAGAAGGCTCTCTAAACTATCCCGATCCCTTTGAGTTTCAAACAAGATTAGCCTTGTGGGGTTAGGTCGTGTCTTCTAGCCGACTGACAGATGACGAACGAAAAGTTATACGAACTACCTTTATTAAATTTAGACTGTATGACTATTTCTATCGAATTTTAAAAACGTGGTCAATTGAAATTGAGACCGTCACGGTCTACTATACTACTAAAAAGGATCTAAATAAATTTAACATATTTTATAAATATCTTAAGCACAATCCTATTTTAAATATTAGTTATCGTCATCGGTATCATCTAAAATACACCTAAAAAAAAGAAAAGGATGAGCTCTTCTTCAAAAAAGGTATTTTCAAAATTTTACTTCTACGATTCGCAAGATTAATTTGTTCAGTTTACGTAATGGATATATTTAATAATACGATACAAAACCAAATTATAAAAAATATAAAACTCATTTGAACACTTCAAATAATCTGATCAAAGTGGTTTTGGACCGAGTTTTCACATTAAATATGGCACAAGATATTATATAACTGTGTTAATAATATATTAAATTGATTAACAACTATTTTCAAGGAATATTTTTCAAAATCAAACACTGAAATTGATTAATTAATATGCAATATACATGTATATTTCATTCATTCCATATAAATTGTGACTACAACCAGTGCAGGCCTATTACTGTGCTCAAATAATTAATATAAAGGATCGATCTAACTAAGTTGCTTCCCCGGGGACTAAAAATCGACTATCAGCGAGTAGTCCCAAAGAAATGACACTCACACATGCAGGTGCGCTCAATCTTAGATACGATATTGTTCACATACTTGAATGTTTTTGTACTTTATTTTCATTTTTTTTACGTTTCTAGTAGTATTTTTGTTGTTGTTCAAGAGATGGGGCTCTGTAGATGGTCAGACAACAGTAGCCGAGTAATAGAGTCCCGTTTTTACCCTTTAGTAAGGAACTCTAAAAAGTGATTCTGTGAAACGACTTACTTACTTAGAGGCCCTGGGAAGCTTTGATAAGTCCATGAATATATAATATGCATTTAGGCCGAGTACATTTACTGGGAAAAGTCTAATGCTTAAATCGTGTACGAATTTATATGCGAAGTGTACAAATGTAACATATGAAGACTTATTAACCAAATAATATCTGTATGTCGAAAACTGTTTGAATTAAATCAGTCCTAAATCCTCATTGACTAAATAGTCACTAATGGTAGGTCGTCACCCCAATTGGTTTTTGTTCGATACTTAACTTACTTGTTACTTTGATACTTTGTTAGATATTCAACCAATAACATCGTACACTCATCGTTCGTCCTAGTGCATAATTTTTAACACTCAGCAATGTACTTTACGTTAAAAACCAAAAAAAAAAAAACTAAGGGCATTAATATTAGGTACCTTTACATTTTAACTTTAATTAGAGCAACATAAGTGAAATTAACAATAAAGTTAATACGTTATTTTTTATTCCACAAATATATTTAACCTTTTTTGTTCGTTATTGCTGTTTTACTATGCTAGTATGAAACGAGATTGTTTCATCAAAATTAGCTTTTACAAGTGTAAGCTCGCTCGACCTAAGTTCATTGTCCCCTCCTGAAGGCTCTATAAATAACATTATAGAGCCAGACAGCATCCTCGCGTCACTGGATTGGTGGATGATAACTGAAAGTTATAAATTATTTCAGTTCATATACTTTAAAGGGAGTTTTCATCCGACGAAATGTAACACATTCATTATAGGTACCAATATATTTGTCAAATCCATGTTATCAACCCATTACAGTCGCACTGCTGGGCACGGGTCCTCCTCTCAGAGTGAGAGGGTCCGGGCCATAGTTCACCGCGCTGGCCCAGTGCGAATCGGTAGACTTCACACCCTTGAGAACTTTTTTTTTCATAGAACTCTCAGGCGTGTAGGTTTCCTCATGACGTTTTCCTTCACCGTTATTGCAAATGATAATTCATTTGTAATATGCACACAATTTCGAAAAATCGGAGGTACGTGCCTGGGAGTTGAACCTTGGTCCCCTTGATTGAGAGTTCGAATTCTTATTAGTTACGTAACAAGCTACTAAACATTTAAAAAATACATCGCAATTTATTCATTCACCACTCAATGATTTCGGTATAGCTATAGATAGGTATAGGTATGTTTTGGTAGATGCAATATTATCATTGTGTTAGCGCTGAACTGAGCAACATTCCGGATAGGTGAAGTGTTTATAGAATTACAATACAACTTCATATACAACTAAATAATACTATATTAAAATACGAGGATCTTGGAATAATAAACATACTTAGTAGGTGGAAATAATAAACAAGAGTGTAAAAACAATGATAGTTTATCATACTATTGTTAGCATATAAAAATCGTATTACTACTGTCAGATGTAAACAGTGATAGCCTAGTAGTCGAAACTCGTCCTCTCAATCGGGAGGTTTGAAGTTCAAAACCTAGGTCGCGCATCTATAATTTTACAAAGTTATGTGCTTGTTAGAAATTAATTATCACTTGCTATCATGATCAAGACATCGCGAGGAAACCTACACATCTGTCATTAAGAATCCTTTATTAACATGTTATGAATAGCGTGTGAAGTTTAGTAATTCGCATTTGACTAGCGCGTTCGACATTGCCTTAATTCATCTTACTCTGTTAGACTGGAACCCTGCATTGAGACAGTAATGGGTTAATAAGATTAAAACTGAATATTATTGTTCTCGAAGGAGTACAAAAATAAAGGAAATCAAAGAAATAAAATAACACATCTAGACGAGCTCTCAGGATGTCGGAACATTCGTTTATAATTCACGAAACATGTCGCGCGGCACTTCACTCTACTAAGAAGTATTTTTAACAAAAACTTGTTTCGCTTTTTGAATTATTCGCAAGTTTAATACAAAGGAGATACTTCTGTGATCATATAGATTTCGATATACTGGAACACTTCCAATGAACAATATTTTTTATTACATTCCTTATAAAAGTAGAGCAGTAAGCATAGATATAAAATAATGAATCTAGATGACCTTTCAAAAATGAGTTTTCGTTTCTAATCCAAAGTTTATGTTGTATACTTCTCTTAATAAATATAACAACACATACATACATATTTTTAGAGTAATTCATTTGTGTGTTACTACTTTTATTTTACTTGCTTAAAATATTAAAAGGTCCTTATTAAAACTATATAAAATTGTGAATAACATAAAAAGACGACGTAACGAAATAAACTGTTTTTAAGAAGAACACTTGATATAAATTAATGAATACATTGAAAAGATCACATCTCTCTATGGCTCCATACATGCACACAAATGTGTGCACGTATATCCCTATTGTTCATTCAAAGTATCGAAAAATATTACATATTTCTGCGGCAATAAAGAATATAAAGAAAATGAACACACCCAGTTGAGTTTCTAAGATGTCAGAACTCTTATACAGTCCGGAATAAGTCGCGAAACAGGTGACATCGCTAGAAACCGACCCCGTATAAATTTACAACTCGTAAAAGAGAAACACCAATTTTATTGGGCGTATTTTTATGTCGAACCTATATTGATGTTTGCAAGAGAAAATTGCTTTAACTCGACTTTCGGGGAAAACCGGAAAAATCCTTATTTACTCTCTTTGATTAGGTACCTACTGATTCAAAAGTGTTTACATGTTAATTTCAAAAAATATGTTTAGTTACCGATATATTATATTATTTGAGTGTTGAGAAGTCAATCACATAGCTATTTTTCGTTATAGTAATGTATTCCTGGTGCTGTACTAGTGTAATACGGCTACCTAAAATACTAGAGAACATATTTTGAGAAAATTCAGTTCAGGCATACCTCATTTACTTAATTATGTTGAAAATTACAAATGTACATATAATTATAAAATTATTCAAAGAACTTTCAAATATTAATAATGCCGAAGATATTTCTTTTAAGACTGTTTCCACGTCATTAATAATTGAGTTGTTAATTATACAACAATGAAGCACTAATGTTACCTTTTTAAATATACGATGTAAGCGGTTTACGTAGTCGCGGTAGTTAGTTACGGTCATAATAAATGTATGTGTTATAAAAATGTTGATCAATATATAAAACACAATATTTAAAAGACATTATCATCATTCGACTACTACGACTTCAATTTTTGCCTTGTAACAGCAGCGGTAAGCACTCCGTTTCTAGTTTGAAGTGGTAACGCAGTGACACTTACACCGTCGTTCCAGCTTCACATCAACAACATCAGCTGTTTTGTAAATCTCAAATAGTTCAAAGTTCGGTGCGTAAAGATACACTTGGTGTTGTGTGTATATGGAAGCTAAAAAAGAAAAACGAATTAGACGTAGGGTAAATAGATTAATCTACCACTAATGCTTGTCAACGGTTTCTCCCCGCAACCGCAGTTTCACCGTGAGTATGATCCATGCATTTGGTCTGAAATATCGACAATTAAGAAATCAAAGCGTCGTCTCGAGAGTACCCGTTATAAAACAAAATGAAAAAAACATTAGATAGGACATTGAATCTATTTGTGGTTTTTACAAATTATGGACAATAGTAATTTGCCATTATACGGACTGCACGTCGCTTGCTACTTCAACTTCATGAAAAGGGGATTATAATTATGAGACAGACATTTTGGCTTCTTTTCAAAATAACTTGTGTATTATAATACCAGCATATGCCACTTTTGATACAAACACAAAGCTTCGTAGATAAACGAAGTGTTTCATACACGTTTTTCAGTGCGCTCAGTTCACTATCAGAGTAAATAAAACCAGGCAGAAACTGTAGAACACGTGTGGCAGTGGCACTTCTGCAGTGGAACCTTGCACAAAGCATACTCTCACTATTCACACGAAAAAAAAGTGGCAAGGCCCATATAGGTAAATAACAATAATTACAAGTTAAAACAACATGAAAAAATCTACACAGTGCGTACATTTTCCTAATAGGGTACAAAATACTTCCTAATGGCAGAATTCATAAGTACCGCCATCGAATTTATACTCATTTGAAATAAGAAAATAACATTTATTTATTTGTTTTATTAATATTTAAGATTTTTAACTTGGACCATACGCAAATTAATTCGCATCTTATCTCTAACCAGGGCACATTTGCTCATTCTTTTTTTTCTATCTACCCGCACCGGGATTATCAATATTGTACTTAATTATATGTTATTGTTTTTATGTAAGTGACAATTGTCTTTTATGAGATATAAAGATCTTTAGAGCTATAAATACATATATCATTATTATACATTTTTATCGCTGTGGACCATCTTCACCAAAAATATAAGAGTAAGAATAAAGTAAAGGTAAGATTAAAACAAAGAAGATCAGTGATGATAAATGTACGTCAGCGGAGGAATAGTGGAAGAAGAAAATACTTAATTTCACTTAATTTTACAACTTGAGAAGTTACACGTCTTGTTGGCGCTGCCTGTGCGGCGTGTCTTCATAATGACAAAGTTTAATTGGGAGACGTCAGTATTTTCTACGTGTATACTAAATTTATAAAATTTCTATGAGTATTTTTCGTAATAAGTTTATAAATTCCTAAGTCTACACTCGGCTTTCTTCCACAATCTCTTAGGAAATAAAGCAACCAAATTTTGTATTTAGTTTAAACACTAAGTCTCTTTCTCACTTTCAGTTATAAGTAATTGCTATCTTTTCATTTGTATTCTTTTATCTCTTTTTGCAACTGAAACTTTACATATTGCTGTTCTTGCTACTGTTATAGTTTTATATTATCATTTATCATAGAGGAGTAAGAAACTAAATTTTATGTTTTTACAAACATTTTCCCCGCATGTCACAAACAGTAACTCCTGGGCTACGAGTATGCCAACAGTACAGTCTATTACCAATAACTTGTTAAGTTTAAGTCTCCAGGCGGCCTACGTTATGTATTTCCAATATCTCGTCAAATAACATATTTTTATTGTAGGTATTTGTCGCTGAAACTGCTATCGACAACTAATTATTTATTCTACTTTGTAGAGCTATAAATTATAATTACGAACCCTTTTGTACAAAATATGTCAGGAAATTTAATTTTTCGATTACAAATCATAGCATTAATTTTTATCACAGATTATAAATCTATGTAAATTCCTTTATAATATTATAGACAGTATAGGCAGTGTTAGTAAATATAATATGCGAGGTAGATTTTTTTTGGCAACTTAAAAATTAAACAAGTGTTCCGGGAATTTGTTATGCTAACCCAACGAGGCGTAGAATGTTCACAAAGTTCAAAGTTTAATTATTCACTAAGCACGTCATTTGCAAGGTTGTATTGTATTTCCATCGAAATTGAAAAAATGTTTTCGCAAAGTTACACCACGATACTATAATTTCCCCCTCATGACTTTATACATGTACTGAATAATGTTGTGTCTGCAATTTCTTTTACGTATAAAGAGTATGGAGGATTAAATTGCTGAATTGAGCAACCATTAAAACATAATTTAATAGTTGTTTAGTATTTTAAATATTAACACTAAACAATAAACATCTAGTTTTTACTATAATTCATAATGTGAAAGAATAAAAGTTTATGTTTGTAAGGTATCCGCCATTTTGATTTCAATTCAACTTAAAAGCAATTTTAAGTTAAGTATTGTGCTTAAAAAATTATCAAATTAATGATCCGATGTAATGATTTAGAAAAGGAAAGACAAGATTAAAGATTAAACATAAACATAAACGTAAATCTCCACCCCCATCCTTGCACGAACATAGGCGCCAACGAAACAATTTTATGAAATAGTGTCTGCTGAAAATTAAAAACACTAAAAAAAACAAATATCTATATACTTATGGTTTAGGCGTGCCGCGCCCCTATATTACCAGGGTTGAGGATTTGAAGGTCAAATTTGAACATGAACATTCATCACTGCAAATAGAAGAGAAATCTGCAACAAAAATAATAATATTAGTTAACAATCTGGTCTGTACCGAAATAAGTTTTCGTGAAATAATCATGGAGTATTTATTACTTTAATTTCTTTTTTAAATTTACGGTATCAAATAAAAATTTAAAGTCATTTTACAAGACGTCTGTGTATGCCTTAAAATATTGTGGAATTCAAAGATTTTAGAAAACATTTTATGAAACACGCAAGCTTATTTGCTCATAGTTTAACCTAATTTCATAACTCTTAATGAGCAAAGCAGCGACACTAATGGATTTCTAAAATGCCAAGATATTTACTGGAACTCTCAACCTTTCGCTAAAAGCCATTTTAATATGACGAATATTTCATATTGCCCGACGAAATCTTTTAGTTTTATTTTAAAAGATTGCCTTTACCGTATTTTTTTTATGCGATGTAGTAGCAAACGAGCATGTAGTCCAACTGATGCTAAGTGGCAACTGCCGCCCAAGGACATTCGTGATCCACCCCAGTAAAGACCAGAATCCCAACTGAAGTCGACCACAGATGCGTCGCTACCGCTGAGAACTAAGTTGGAATGCCTCGTTAAGTTGATAAACTTAACGAGATATCCATTACCACACCCTTCAAACCAGAAGACAGCGGCGCTTAATACTGCTGTTATTAGGCAGAAATAAGTGTCGCGGTGGTGCCGCCGGAGTCAAACTACAAAGGGCTCTACCACCTTTTTATCGGCCGGATCGGTTATCGGACGTGATACACCCTGTATATAAGGAATGGAATCAGATTGACCACTGCATATTTACACATTGCGATTACCTCCACTCAAATCGTATTCTAATAGAATAAAGGATTATGAAAGTAATCTCATCACTTTTTAGTATTATATGTCTGGAAATGATAATTGAACTGTAGCAGCAATATTTGATATTTCTGAATTTATTATATTTTAGGAACAGGAAATTCGTTCATAGCTGTCCAGTTTATTGTTAAGCTTTATATTTTTTATAATATTACATGCAATAATGACCCTTGCCATGTTGCAAGGAAGTGCAGAATTGGGTGTCCTAATGTTATTCAAGTATAATATACTATAATTACGCACCGGACAAAGTTATACATATCATAATGAATGCTTTAACTTACTATGTACCAACTAGTTGGTCTAGCAAAAGTTCTGTCCTGCAGACCGTGTGTATCAGTATCTGGAGCAGTAAATTTGATTTCTTAATTACATTTTAATATCTTAACTGAGATTGAGGAAATGTACATTATAATTTGTACGCTGCGGGTAGTATTCTAAGAAAGACATAGGTTTTAGGATATAGTGAGGTTAATTAAGTGTGGATCTAATTCATATCATAAGTTTAAAAATCAGAAAACAATAAGAAATTAGGTAAAGTAATTTCTAATGGAGGTTATTTTAATATGGTATTTGTTTATTCATGGTATTTTAATGCAGGAACTTGGATTCACATCTAAGGAGCAATCTGGCTCATCAGAAAATAAGTCAGTTATGGCGACTAATAAATAAGCATAATATGAATCAAAAACACGCAGTTATTTTGAATCACAACATCCCCTTTCTTATTTGTTTTTATATAGACACAAAACTGGCTAAGTACGAGTCGGGCTCACACAAAGTTATACTTTTAATTTAAAGTTTGTTTAGACATACATACATCAAAACAACAACTGTTATGGTAAGTGTTTTTATACAATCTTTACAAAAATTGACTAATCGTATGGTGTCCCGGACTGATCTGTCACTTAATGGAGGCTGAGATTATAGATTTTTAAACAAATAGGTACCAAGAGTAACGTATATCTCGCCTTGTTAATTTTAACGTGTATAGATAATAACGAGTATAGATAAACAAGCATAACAGTATACAAGAAAATCATACCTATATTTACTGAATTATTATAAGTTTTTTATATATTACTGCAAAATACTGTACTGTAAGTAACTGTACTGTAAGAGGGAATAGTAAATTTTTGTCAGTTATAACTTCGAGTTTATAAATAACTTTAAGTATAATTATAAATAACTGTAATAATAAGAATATTGTAAAAAATATATTTCAGACCCTTACAACAAGACCTTTCATTTGACACGTCACACAGTACCATACAAATACGGTATTATAAATTTGCTTCTTAAAAGCTATCCTTAAATAAATAAATATATATACAAATTTGTTTATAGAAATTCATGTTATGTGTACCAAATTTTAACTTGATCGTTCCAGTAGAATTGGAATAATTCATTGTGATAGACAGACATACACGCGAAGGACCTTATAAGGATTTCATTTTGGTAATATAGAATCCTAAAAACAATTTTATATCTTTGTTCCAGGAGTAATAAATGTGAAAGTGTGATACAGTCATGTGAGGGCAGCCGCAGCCGCCAAAATGTGCTCCTGGGTGGTTTCTGCCCTCATTATCCTCTTCGCCATGGGTAAGTTACGATTTATCATTAACAATCTTTTCATTATTTCTTTAAATTCTGTTTATCATCATCTTATCCTACAAAAACGATTCGCCAACTGGTTGTATATATGTACATACGGATGCTAACAGTACTTGACTTCGAATAAAGGTGTTAATGTTATTCTCGTGAAGTCAATGCCTTTGTCGTTTTTTTTTAAATATTGACAGGTAAAAAGTATTACTGGAGTGGTTATGTCAATGAATACCTGAACGAAATCATTGCAATGATTTGGAAACGAGTTGAAGAAATTTTACAAGAACGGTTATCCTGAATTAATACATGACCGCCATACCTAATTTATCTTTTAGTGGTGGTATAAGCTGTATTTTAGTTTTAAAAAATTTCAACATTCAGCTTTTTTATTCTTAGAGCAGATCCAATCGTGAGACAGTAATGGGTCAATGATGTTGAAAACCATTAAACATTTAAAACTGCGTGATACAAAAACTAGTTTCCTGGACAGGCGTTCAAAACTACTTTATTTTCACTCAATAAACTTGATTTCCCTTATTTCTTTTTATCAACAAACTTGGCGAACTAAGTTTTAGAACTAACTTTTAAAATCTTAGTTCAGAGTTCATAAAACTTTGCTAGCTTGTGCCAAGATGCGGAGTAAGCGTGTGATTTGATATTACACTGTTTTCATAAAATGATTTTGTATACTTATATTTCATCACACATTTTATTAGATACTACAATCGAGTGACCTAAGACCTAAGGTTTTTCGTTACAATTTGTAGACAAATAGGGAAATTCTCTAGAGAGTATAAAAAATGATAGTATTTGAAATTCACTTAAAACATATTTAAACAATAAATAAATTTGTTTTCACTACTAATGGAGTAGCAAACGAGCATGCAGTCCACCTGATGTTAAGTGGCAACTGCCACCCATGGACATTTGTAACCCATCCCCGATAAGACTAGAATCCTACCTGGGGTCGACCACAAATGCGTTGCTACCCTTGAGGACTAAGTTAGATTGCCTCCGATAAGTCAGTCTCCCTGACCACACCCTTCAAACCAGAAGACAGGAGCGCCTAACACTGCTGTTATTAGGCAGAAATAGATGTGGCGGTGGGGCCGCCGCAGTCGAACCACAAAAGGGTCTACCGCCTTTAAAAAT